>JADLZN010009617.1:0-142866 GCA_018155175.1 Sinocyclocheilus anophthalmus | reverse complement strand
TAATAATATACACCACCAACCTATAAAATAAAAACACATACACAGAAACAATAACCAATAAGTACATAATTGGGTGCTTCTACATCTCCAAAAAGAAATTACACTTCTATTCACATATTTATATCAAGCAATAATAGCAAACATAATACCTAAAACCTAAATAAATATTTCAAATAAAATAATTTAGGTATATTTTATACAACATCAAAAGGAAGAATACAATACTACTACGACTACTACTACTAATAATAATAAATAAGTAAATAATAATTAAATAAAATATATTATTAATTAATAAAAAATGAGAGAGGTATGAGAAAAGCAATTCAAGTATTATATATTACTTAATTTAAGGGAACATTTTTTTGCAGAGATATTTCTTGTTTTACGCATAAAGTCACTTAATTTCGAAAGCAAGACTTATCTTATGTAATTTTGCTTCTCAACTAAATGTATCTTAATTTAAGAATCTTTAGACATTTGCACTAGAAAACAAGACAAAAATACTGATTAAGAAAATATTTTTTTTTGCAATGTTGTAGATGAATTGCCGATGGACTCTTAGCTGCTTCTTTGAGAATATGACCAGAGTTCAATCTAGTCGCCAAATTCATATCCTCTTGTTTGAGCTATGAGTGCTACAGCAAAGCACTGCGTGATGAGATTCGTCTGAACTCGACCCGTAGATTCTATGTTTTAGCACTCAAAACTGAAACAGATATAACTGCTCACTGAAAACTACTTGGCTGTGATGATACCACTAGAGTCAGAGCTGGTGCTGACAGCATCATGCTTTCTCTAGCGCTAGCACAATGAGCCACAATGAGCTAGCATAGCAGTTTCTCCAGATGTGCCTGTACGCCCGCAGTCATATCAGGTTAAGAGCTACGTGAGCAGCTATCACAGCTGAGAGCCGGTCCCAACTCAAGGAATCAATACTTCAGGATTGAATTGCCAGTTCTCCTCTCAGGTACCAGAATTGGATTGGAGCTGCAGGTCCAACATGTGAGAGAATAGATTTGGAGCCGGCTGTGGGAAAATGGATGCAGAACAAAAGTGAAAACGAGAGCTGTGCCAAAATTCACAAATCCAGCCAAACTATATTGAGAGTGGAGACTGCAGTGAAGAATAATGGGAGATGAGGAGACTGCATCCCTGAGTAGAAGAAATATGATCGACATACGACCGATTACAGATTATTAATCAGACACGCATATAATTACTACTGCTAACAACAAGACACACAGTCACTGAATAATATTATATTGAAAAGAAAAAAAAGAAAATGTGAAAAAACATTTGCATAACAAAGGTGCATATAAAATGAACAATAATAGTGATAATACACAGACTCAATGATATACAGTATATATAATATATATATACAGTATATCCGTTGTAATTATATATATAATTCTGCTGGAAATCGTCATTATATATACATATATATATATTGACGATTTTCAACAGGATTCCAGCACACATTCTTCTAGGATTTTCTGACGAAAACTTGACTGACATGTTTATATCAGCTCTTAATCTTAATTATACATGCATGAACACATAAAACCTTCCTTATCAGCTCATGATAGAACAATAGTGCGAGTGTGTATACTAGTACAACGTGTGTAATATAATACAATAAAATCACATGCAAGCCACCTTCCAAAGTTTGAACTTGGACTCTATCCTTTAATGATTCTCCAGTTCTTCACACTGATCACACTCACAGAGCAGCTGTGACAGTCCTTTATGAGAGAAATAAAGTCATCTGGTAGACTTGGATAAAAAGATAGACATGAATAGAAAGAGACTGCTGAGGGGGTTAATAATTATCAGGTTGGGTGTTTCTCAGATGAAGGCTGCGGTGGGCAAAAGTCGTCAGCGCTGGACTCTGCACATGAGCAGATATTTATGGGCAATCACATAAGAGCGCTGACAATAACACAAGAGAAAATGACAGAAAGTACACAACCTGAGAAGTAAGTTTGGGGTCAGTATAGGTTTTTGTAAAATAATGTAATACTTTTATTCAGCCAGTACATGTTTGAGGACATTGTGAAAATATTTATCATCATGGGTTTTTGAGGTGGTGACGCTGATCTCTCTGGGTTCTCTGTTCTCCATGACGGTGGTGTTGTAAATGTGCTGCTGGAACAATGCAGGATTGTCATTTACATCCAAGACCTCCACTGTGAGAGTCTGAGTGGAGGACAGAGAGGGGCCTGGACAGTGGACTCGTAATCTAGACAAGAATTCAGGTACAGATGCCCTGCAAAAGAACAAGAGAGAAATATTAGCCGTTTCTCATCATTAGCTCATCATTAACCCATACTCAAGAACGCAAGTACAGAGGATGCATGAAAGTGGCCGGATGTGTTCTTGATATCGAGGATGCATCGAATGCAGACTTGAGAGAATCGAACCGTTCCCAGAAGACGAGGATGATGTACGGAAGCCTGTAAGCCTGATAAAGACCTGTCGTAATTTTTATTAAAAAGAATTTTAACATTGGCAAAAGAACATGTCCTAATTATTTTCACAAATACATGTGGTAAATAAAAAGCAATAATATGAAGATCTGTGTGTAAGTGTTACTACTGTTCAAAAGTTTGGGATCAGAATGATTTTTTATGTTTTTTAAAGAAGTCGTTCCTGCTGCATTTATTTGATCAGAAATACAGTAAAAATTGTGAAATATTATAATAATTTAAAATAACTGTTTCCTATTTTAATACATTTAAAATGTAATTTATTTCTGTGATGTGCAGCTGTATTTTCAGCATCATTACTCCAGTCTTCAGTGTCACATGATCTTCAGAAATCAGTATAATATGCTGATTTATTATCAGAGCTGGAAACTGCTGCTGCTTCATATTTTATTGGAACCCGTGATACATTTTTCAGGATTCTTTGAGGAATAAAGAGTTATCCAAATATTACCAAATCCTTGGTAACAAATACACTACCGTTCAAAAGTTTGGGATCAGCACGTTTTCTTTCTTTCTTTCTCTTTTTGAAATAAATGAATACTTTTATTCAGCAAGGACGTGTTAAATTGATAAGAAGTGATAGTAAAGCCTCAGTCAAACCAAACTGGTATTCAGACACCTTCAACGTTTCTCACATTATCACAGTTTATTCGCTGTAGTTTAGAAAATGGTCATAAAATATGACAAGACTGTGTCAGAACAAATCCATCCTGATAATGTCAGATATCACTTGTTCAGGTCAAAGTGTCTGAATACCAAAAAAACAAATAGGTTTTTACTGGTAGTCCACTGTATGAATTTTTTTGGGGGTATAATATGTCACAGTTTATTTTATTTTGCTATCCTCACTTACATAAATGAACTATAGTGTCCTGCACCCACATCAAAAATTATATCTGTGTCTGAATAATTTCTGGTGTGACTGTATATTGTTAGAAAAGCTTTCTATTTTGGATGAATGCTGGTTATTTTTTAACTCCAATTGAAAAACGAGAGACAGCAACTCATTCTAGTGATCGCCAACGAGTGGTAGTTTGTCTATAAAAGTGTCTTTGACCTTTAGCATAACTTCTGAAAAATGTTAATGCATTTTAATACACAAGTCCCTATTATGATGACACATAGCACTTTGTAGAGGTGTCACAGTCAGACTATAGGACCCGGTTGAGACACAGTATCAGAAGCAGCAATAATCAAACACAAATAGACACAAATGAGCATAATTATGTCCTGCAGAGCAGTAACAACAAGCCTTTTATAAATGTACTTAATACGCCTAACAGTTTTAGACCCCACACTTATTTTCAGACCTAAATAATTAACTAATTAAACATTTCAGAGTGTTTACACTTTTTATTACCAACTTTACTTTACTGGCTTTAATAGATAATCAGATCAGAATAACACAACTAACATAATGTTGCTGTATAAATGTGTGCATTTCTTATAAATCAAGCTTATTTAGCGTCATATTATTATTATTATTATTTTTAATTGACCAGAACAGAATATACAACAGTATATGTACATAAAAGCATGCCGGAGTGCACAAAAAATGGATTCATTATTAAGTCTTCTATGCTCTTTTATTAACCATGTTCTTCAAAGCGGTGGATCCTGGACGCTTCTTCTTATGCATGTGAAATTCCCCAGAAGTTGTACAAGTCAAATACAAGTATTATTATTACTTTCATTGGAATAATCCATGCATTTATCAAAATTATTTAACTTGAATATAATATTTGTTTTCTTTCTAATGAAATTTTCCATATCAGAAAATCCTTGTGTAAACACAATTACAAAACAGATGGACAATAGATCTTTAACACTGAACAAAAATCATAATATCCTAATTAAATCACATTTTTAGCTGGATATATGCCATGTACAATTTTAAATGTAACCTATTTTATTTTATTATATTATTTAAACAGTATATTTCACAAATGCACCGAGCTTTATTCCAATTTATATTATTAAAAACAAAAAAAAATGTAATTATAAAATTTAGCGTCATATTATAGCGCGTAGTTCTGACGTAACGCTCCACCGGAAGACGACGCATTGTCGCGCCCGGAAGTCTAGTGTTTTCCTCATCCGGTTCAGGTTGTGATTGTCTGGCGTGTGTGCTGGAGGTTTTATATTTGAGTCTGCTCGCCGTGTTGCTGTTTTAAGCATGACTGAGGTAAGTGTGTGCTTTTGTTTCAGGTGGATCGTCTAAATGCATAGTTCCGTGTTTGAGCACAGCGGAGCTGGATCTGTATATACGGCTTGTTGTTTCTGCCTGACTGAAGGATGTTTTTGTTCCTACAGGAAGTACAGAAGCACTCGGTCCACACGCTCGTGTTTCGCTCTTTGAAAAGGACTCATGATATGTTTGTGTCGGATCACGCCAAAGCAGTAGCGCTGGACGACCAGAGGTGAGCGCTCTCGCAGGGTTGCCAGGTCTTCGCGACTAAACCCGCACATTTGCGTTTCGGGGGATAAAAAACAAGGTTTTTTGGCTTGGTTCTCCTGGTGAAATCCGCGTTCCAGCGGGTACATCACGCTATTGGTGCCAATTCAACCCGCGGACATGAGAAACAGCCATGTTAAAGCAGCTCATTTCCGCGTGAAAACCGCGGACCTGGCAACACTGCTATAAGCTGTAGCCAAACACTCACACTAACTTTTCACAAGTCTGTCTTATGTAGAAGTTTGTGCATCACTTTATATCAACAGAGCTGGATAGATTACTTGTAACCCATTACAGATTACATGACTAGTAACGTAGTTAAATTGTAGTTAGTAACGTCGTAATCCACTACATTACACATTTTAGATAATATAACCAGACTACCTTTAGATTACTTTTGACCTAGCTCGTTTATAATTTAATAATAATGCATGCATTTAGCAGACGCTTTTATCCAAAGCGACGTACAGTGCATTCAGGCTAGGGACGGGCGATACCACTTATTTTGTTTTCGATACGATACCGATATTTTTCAAGGCAGTATCGTCGATATCGATACCGATACTTCATAACTAAACTTAAATTATGAAATTTATGAAATGTATTAAATTACTAAGAGTAAAATGGGTAATAAGCACTTTGTTTAAAATGCATTTTAACATTCAATACGCCTTAATTGCAACTTATTAGGTTATATTTGTTTACACATGATTCAAGTCTATAAATACTACAGTGGAACTGCGGTCACTTTAGTAAAACCATGGTTCATTTTCATCAGGGACTGCCAGTGACCGGCTGCTGCACGCATAAAATGCAACATTGTTATTCTGACAGTGTATGATTTCTATTAACATTACAGAATACAACATGATCAATATTATCTTTCAACGTTCAATTTAAATAACAGTAATTGCACAAACTACGTAGGCTACAATTTCAGTTTGTTTATTGTGCAATAAATATTTCTGTCCTCTGATAAGCATTGTTCAGGGCCGCCGTTCCCAAAAGCTTTAATGCTTTCTTATGATACTTTTGGGAAACGCAGCCCTGTTTGAATGCACTGTCGGCAGTGAGTGAACACTCTCTGTGAGTAATTAGTTCTGTCTTGCAACATTTGTGTGTTCAGATGAGCAGGAAAATAGTTATATCCTACACAATTACTCGCTAACAAATTATTCGTCCAATTCAATGCATATTGTATGCATTATTATTATTATTTTTTTGTTGAATTAACAAAATCACTGGTAAATAAGACACACCTTAGTATCGATATTTTTTGCTTGAGTATCGATACTTTCGATACTCGAGTCAGTATCGATATATCGATACTTCCTAATTCAGGCTATAAATTATTTACCAGTATGTGTGTTCCCTGGGAATCAAACCCACAACCTTTTGCGCTGCTAACGCAATGCTCTACCACTGAGCCACAGGAACATAATACCTAGCTCGGATATTTTCCATTCATTGTTATTAATAATATGAAGTGCATTAAACAGTACATTACTGGGATTTGTGAGTTTAATTAAAAGCTAATATTTAACTCATAAAAATAAAATCATTCAAAATAAAACGCATATAACGCAAATAATATTTTATTTGTTTGCTGCATGTCATGTGACCACACCCAGAGCACCGAGAACATGCAAATCTGATACTTTATTATTAAAATGTTTATTTTGCATGTAAATATATTAGGCGAAAGAGGACCAGATGACAAAGTTTGTGAATTTGTGCATTTTAATGCGTTTGAACGACAAAAGCCTTGGAAACACACGGTTAAATAACCAACTGAGGATAATTCAAATAAAAACTAATGTTTTCCTCGCATTTCGTGCAATGTTGAAACGCTAAGCTGAAATTATTTTTTAATGCAGTGCAGTGTCAAATGATACAAAACTGAAATCTTATAAAGTGTATATAAGCCGTAGGCTATTTAGAAATTTTAAAGGAAATTAGTGAGAACACTGAAATGGAGTAATGATTGCTATGGTGTAAATAAGATGTAATCCACACAAAAGTAACTGTAGTCTGATTACAAGTATTTTAAAATGTAATCTAATTACAAGTACTTAATTTTTTTAATCTGATTACAGTTACACGACTAGTTAATACCACTTATGCTTTACCGCCTATTAGATATGAAACGGTATGACATCGCGATTATATTGCCCACTTTATCACGGTATTGTTTAAATGTGTGGAAATGTTCAAAAAGTACTGACACATAAATCGTTTCGCCAAGTTTTATATTTAAAATCAACTAACAACAAATGTTTGCATAAACCCTGAAACAAAAACAAAAGAAAATTGCGATCGGTGCATCTCTAAACAAAATGCCATCGAATGCTTTCTGAAGAAGACCGTCAGGAATTTTATCATGATTTATCGTCAAAACGGTAATCGTTACATCCCTACGCCTTGGGTCTTTAGCATACAAGAGAAGATGGCGTCAGGAAGATGAGAGAGGAAGGAATAAAACCTGTGTTGACAGCCTGTGTGAAAGGGCCGAGAGCGGAGGGAAGTCCACGCCCGGACCCTTACGCCCGCTGGATACCCGCTGTTGGTTGGGCCTCTTGCTTTTGCGATTACACAAACCGAAGTCTTGGTCCTGTGTTTTGTTAGGTAAAGGAGTCCTATGCTGCTTATTAAAGAACATTATGTTGTGTATTTGGTGTTACGCAATGTGGTTATGCGGTTTAAGGTTAAAAAAAACACATTTTTTTCCACATACTGTACATTATTGTTTTTTCTCTATGCCCCGCCTTTCTGAAAAGCTCGACGGTCTGAAAAGCGAGGTGTGCTGTGATTGGCCCGCTATCCAGTGCGTTGTGATTGCCGAATACCTCAAGCGTGTGACGGAAATACGCCCCTCACATACTGTGATGGCGTGTCCGGCCGGAGAGACGAGACAAAACATTAAAACCCATTAAACGAGGCATTTGTAGCATCCAGTGAAAACATAATTATGGATTATAATGACTTACACTGTCTTTTTACGTGTTGCGTATCGCGCCGCGTAAACACAAAACCATGTCTGCTTTTGTGATCGGGGAAATGACAAACAACTAGCACTGCTCTACATTGCTCAAAACTCACGTTTGAATCGTCGTTGGCAAATTCTTTAAATATAAAAAAGTACTTACAGTCTGTGACTCAGAACAACCGGCATTGTAGTCTACACTCCCAGATTCAGGAAACAGTCCTCCATAAAATGGCGTCACACATCTGAAGCGTTGGGGTTGAACGTAAATTTCCACATAGGGAGGTAATATGTGGGGGCGTGTAGAACGAGGCGTTTTAGTAGGGTGGCTGGACCTCTTAACAAGAATATTCTCTTTGTATTGAGAACTTTAGTCGTTGCACTTTACAGATTTTTTTATGCACCAAGAGCTTGTAACACTCCAAAGAGAAAGGAAAACTCGCATCATGTGACCCCTTTAATGTTGCTTTAGTGACTAAACAAAAAGTTTGTTAGTGAAATAGCAACACTGACTTCTCAGTTCGCTGTAATTGTTGTTCTTGATTTATTCAGATGCTAGTCCAGATTATTTGGTGACCGGAACTCATCCGTATCCATCTGCTCCGGGTAAGAGCGTTTAATCCTGCGAGCATTTAAATCAGTTACACAGAACTGGCCTAATTGAGTATTTTTTCCTCCTAATGTTTTCAGGAGTGGCCCTCACTGCAGATACACAGATGCAGAAGATGCCCAGTGAAGCAGGTGTTCACTCCATGGCTCTGGCTCTTCCTCCCGCTCAAGCAAGGTGAAAAACTAAACGCACATCCTTCATAACTGATTCTAAATTCGGTGTCTTTTTAATATCCTGATGAAATTGCGAATTGAGAATAAAAAGGGCTTTCAGGATTGCTGTGCTTGTTTCTATGGCCCAAGTGCATGTTATAAGCGACTCCAATGCGGAGGTGAGCTTGTGTGCGTTTACTGCAAACCTCTGACGGCTGCTCGAGTTTTAAAAGAATACAATGTAGCTCTCATGCTCGGTGGTTCGAAAAACGCATTATTTTTTCATATAATTTACATTATTACAATACCTTTCTCCCCAGCCTGGCACAAACGGCTCGATTAGTTCCGGCTTTGATGAAGCTCCGCCTTCCGAAAAACAAAATATTTTGTGATTGGTTAGCTGTCCCAGTGCAATGTGATTGGCGAACAGCTTAGACGGTATTTCAGTACTGCCACGCCTCCTGCTCCGTCTTTCAACAAAAGCTTTTGGCGAATCTGGCACTTCTCACTCGTGTTGTGGAGGCTGTCCTCAGTAAAATGCGCAGCACACAATAGCAAAAATTGGGGTTTAATGCTCAGGAACAGATTAAAAATAATTGCAACACTGTTTCCTGACATCATACGCGTTCGGAAGCCCAAACAAAGACGTTTGGGCACGGAGGTGAAAAAACAGGTTCGGTCGGTTCGAGAAGCACCGCATCGCGCCACGGCTTTAAATTCAAATACATATTTTCTATGAGTGGAAGCACACGGCGGCGCCGTTCGGCGTCTGTGCAGCGGCACCCCCAGCTACGTCGTGTTATACTTGTAGACTTGTTCTAGACATGTCAACAATGTGAGGCTACAGCACAGCAGCTCTTCTTCTTGGTTTTCTCTTATGCACTAACTCTGCAGCAGCACTTCTTTTTCGTCGTCTCGTCTGATGCACTAACTCAACCAAGCGTTCTAACCACAACCTCGCCTATTTCATCTATTTTAATTATATTCTAATAAGCCACTTTGTGATATCACAAAGCCCAAAAAAACAAACACTGTAGTCCAAATGAGCCGTTCATTGTAGTTCTTGAAAAAGGATTTTTAAAAAAAACTAAATATCTCCCTTTGGAGTGAACTTTGAGATCTTTTTTTTTCCCAAACATACACACTACACACTGACTAAAATTTAAAAAGTAAATGTAAAGTAAACACGATGACGTTTTATTTCACATGTCATTGCGTTTGCATTGGCTCTTGGTTGAGCCATTTCGTTCGCAATCATGAAATTTCTACAGTGACTCATTTGGCGCACATCATACTCTTTCTATGAAACCTGTAAACCGCGTTCACTCGAGCGTTGCGGTTATTTTGCATTTGCTAGAATTCAATCAAATGGATTTCTGAACTCATTTTTGTGTGTGTTGTCAACACAATTCCTTTAGTGTTTAGGCCGCTTCTTTTTTCTCTTTGCACTGCAATTGTGATGAGGTCACATGGGCTTTTTATTTATTTATTTATTTAATGTTCTACTCTTGCATCCAGTGCTGTTCACTCGTGATTGGATCATTCTGAGACTGAAGTGAATGAGGCATTGAGATGTGTTTTTCTTTGGTTTGTAGGCAGGAGGCCAGCCGAACTGCAGCCAGTGTGGCAGAAATCCACAGACATGCAGGAGCTGCAGAGAGATCTCATCCCCCGCTGCACGCGCTGGTGAGCAGCAGCTTTTAGTTTTATGTCTTCATTTTGTCAATTTAGTAGTTGTCATTTTACTTGTTTGTGTAGCGCTGTAGACAATACTTGGGCTGCACAATTAATCAAATTTCTAATCGAGATTACAATTAAGGATGCCACAATTACGTAATCGTTCAAAACGGCAATTAATCGTTCAAAGTCCACTTATGTTATTCTGCACGCTTAAGATGCGTTTTTTTCTTTCTACAAGGGTTTTTCCCATTATTTTTTAATTTTAGTTTTAGTATAAGTTATAATACATTCAATTTTAATTTTTATAATTTAAAGAAGATTTATAGTTGACATGAGGCTTAATACTATATAAAGCAATAATAGTTATTGAAAGAGTATAAAAGAGTGTTTTCAGCTTGTTTATTTTAATATAAAATACGGCATGCAGTTGCATCAAACAATGGTATAAACATCATTCAATGTAAATTGTGATAATCGTATAATCGCAATTACAATTTCAAGGGACTAATCGACAATTATGGTTTTTGTCTACAATACTGATTGTGTCAAAGCAGCATTACATTGTCAAACAGGAAAATAGTTTGTCAATAATACAAGAGCAAATAATAAATTCGTAATATTTATATTTACCTTTTACGTCAACTTCAATTGCAGTTAGTTGCCCATGCAACATTTGCACTTTTAGAGCTTTTCGTTAAGTTAAGATTTATATTATATATATATATATATATTTATGAGTAGTTTTAAATTTAGTTAATAGCACTGGTGAGCATCTTCTGTCCGCTCATCTCTGATTGTGTTTCTTCTAAGCGTCTGTCTTAGATTTTAATTTCAATGTCAATTCATGAATGAGATGTGACTGATCTTATCCCATGTGTGTTTCAGTAGGCTGCCTTAAACTCTACTAATGATTTTGTACTTCACTGATGAACTTCATTAAATCAGTTTTTCTTGTTCGTTTTGCAGTCTCTCATGGAAGGAGGCACAAAGAGTTCTGCGCTGGTGCCAAGAAAGGCTCCTACCATGCCCAAACCTCAGTGGCATCCCCCATGGAAACTGTACCGAGTGAGTGCCGCGTCTTTGGCTTCATTATTAAAGGCCATTGTGACAATAAAGGAGCGTTTGCAATGATGGCGTTTCATTGGAAATGATGATGCTCTTCTCAGGTCATCAGTGGTCATCTGGGCTGGGTCAGATCTATAGCAGTGGAGCCTGGAAACCAGTGGTTTGTGACTGGATCAGCAGACAGGACTATAAAGGTGATCTATGTGACTTCAAATTAATCCAAATAAAGCCAAAATGATGATATGGCTTCGTGTGATTGTCATACAATAGATATAATTAAACCACAGCCTTTGTGATATAATCATACTAAGCCATTTCAGTAATTATGTGTGTTTATGTAATGTATGTAAATCTTTGCATCTGTTCTGAGTCTCTTATAGCATGTGTTTCTGAATGCAGCGTGCAAACCGTCTTCCCAAGCTTGTGAATAAAAGCACTTATGAACCTGCGGTTGTCAACAAAAGACGAGCTTTGTGCTCTCTGCAGTTTTCCCCTCAAGTAAAAGAATAATAGGATATGAAGTAAGATTTGTTCCATGAATATATTTTGTAAATTTGCTACTGTAAATATATCAAAACTTTATTTTTGATAGTAATATGCATTGCTAAGAACTTTTTTTTCCCCCATTTGAGCAACTTTAAAGATGATTTTATCAATATTTAGATTTTTTTTTGCACGCCAGATTCCAGATTTTACAATATTGTCCGATCCTAACAAACCATACATCAATGGAAAGCTTATTATCAGCTTTCAGATGATGTATAAATCTCAATTTCGAAAATTTTGCCATCATGACTGGAGGTTTTGTGCTCCAGGGTCACATATGTACCTTTTCATTTTACAGTGAATTACAATAAGATAATTCTAAGCTTGTGTAGAATATTATGCATCATGACTAGCATTTGTTCTGTATTGTCAGATCTGGGATCTTGCCAGCGGTAAGCTGAAGTTGTCTCTGACGGGTCACATCAGCACGGTGAGAGGCGTCGCTGTCAGCACACGCAGCCCTTACCTCTTCTCCTGCGGCGAGGACAAGCAGGTTAAATGCTGGGATCTAGAGTATAACAAGGTACAGCCTTTAAATACAAACACAAACCATGTGCATTCAGCCTGAGCTTTACTTACAGAAGACTTCCACAGGTTATTAGGCACTATCACGGCCATCTGAGCGCAGTCTACGACATTGACCTCCATCCTACCATTGATGTGCTGGTGACCTGCAGTCGAGACGCCTCCGCCAGAGTAAGACATCACGAGTCCTCGCATGTTTTTGCTGGTGATTGATCTTGAACCTACTGTGCCACCAGTACTATAGTGTGTGTGTGTGTGTTGTGTGTGTAGCGTTTGGGACATCAGGTCCAAGGCAAATGTCCACACTCTTTCTGGACACACCAACACAGTGGCTACCGTCAAATGTCAAAGTGCCGAGCCACAGGTGGTTACAGGTGTGTATCCGTCTTATATTTTTCCTTCTGGACCGATTTCTGCTGCAGCTACAGTTTTCGAGAGAATACCTTGTGTTTTTCTGTTATGCTCATGTTTGATGTGCTTTATTTTCCTCCTTCAGGAAGTCATGACACCACCATCAGACTCTGGGATCTGGTCGCTGGCAAGACTAGAGCCACTCTGACCAATCACAAGAAGTCTGTCAGAGCACTGGTGCTCCATCCCAGACAGTACGTTGATTTTGAGTGAACAACAAAAAAAAAAATCTGTAAGAAACACGATTAACTAATAGGGATGCACCGAATGTTTGGCCGAAAATAGCAAAAAACTGAATAAATTGTTCCAAACAATGACGTGACGCGATCAAACAGCAACCAGCGAAGAGCGAGAGGTGCGCACTCTTTATAATGCAGCACAATGTCAGCAGTGTGGAAGCATTTAAACTGTCGGAGAACGACGCAAAAGTCATTACAAGCACCGACAGCCAGAGACTGTTAAGCACTGCATCGCATGTCTTCGATGATAAGAGGAAGGGTGGTTGTTGCTGGTTACTGTATGATGATTGAAATCACGAAATGGCCTTAATTAGTAAATAACTGCAGAACGTTATGTTTTCTAATAAGGAAAACACTTGCTGTATTCGGACAGCGACGGCAACGAATCGCTGGTAACCAGGGTCCAAAGCACGAGGGGAAAATCTGCTCTAAACAGTGTTACTCGTTCAGCTACGCAGTCAATTTTTTTTTATGAATTTTACAAGGCAGGTGACGTATTCCATAATGGACTCATTATAAATCTGCGTGTCAACAAAAAGAAGAGTGAGGTCTTATGCACGTTCCACCAAATAAAGTGATAAAAAGCGAAAAACATCAACATTCATAAATGTTGTTATTGTTGTAATTTTACTGTTGTTCTGTAAAATAAAATAAAAAGACTAATAATAATGATGATAATCATTACAACAGCTGTTAATACATTTATTATAACATGCACACAATGTTCAAATTAAGATCTGTAATATTTTCTAATGCTTTAAAAGAAGTTCAGTAAGCCTGCTTTTACTTTTACAGTAAAAAATGCATGCCTGATTCAAGAAGGGGGTCTGATCGCCAAAAAATATTATTTTACAAACTCGTTAAATTGTGCTTTGTTGGTATAGTGTGCTAGAATGTAAAAAAATGTTCAGTGTTACATATTTTTAAATTGTTGTTTTGTAATTGATTTTTTTTTTTCTTTGAAAAACAAGACAAAAATTGTAAAAAGCACATTTTGGCTATTTAATTTATGCAATGGTGAAAAAATAATTGACAAAATACATGAGGAAAAAATTTTTTTTTTTATTGGCTTCGGCCAATAATTTTCATTTCGGTGCATCCCTATTAACTAATATAGTAGTGAACCTTTAAACAGTAGAAACCGAATAAAGTTGTGAATTAAGGCCCTATAAAATCCACTTTATTTTTTTATTAGTTTATTTCAATTTGTGCCACATTCTGTTTCCATGTGACGTTGCAATTTTCTGTGTGTTCAGTAAAAAAACAGGTTATTAAAATTGTTAAACAATGATCGGCAGATGTTTTCTGTGCAAAGCAAGCAGACGCAAACTAATCAAATTCGTTGTTAATTATATTCATTAACGGTTATAATGTAGTTTATTGATTAGTTGTTACAGTATTTATATACTATTTTAGTATTTATTAATATTATGAATTAGCTTTTTAACATTTTCAAATTTTTTTGAGGTTTTAGTTATTTGTGCTTTTGTCTTTTTTTTATGTATATTTATAAATTGCTTTATTTTAGTTTTAGTAACTTTAGTAATTCAGATTAAACGTACTACAGTTAGTTGCCAGGGTATTATTTGCATTGAACGTTACATTTTACTACATGATAGTATTTTTTTATTTTTCTTCAATTTCATGCATCTGGTTAAATGGAGCTTTTATTTTGGTGCGAGATTTACATGATGTATTTTTAGCCATAATTTGTTTCCCGTATGACAGAAATCATGTTCATGTCAACAATGTTACAGATTGTTTCAAAGCATTCCTGTCTCAAAATCGCACGTTTCTTGAACAGGTACACCTTTGCCTCTGGCTCTCCAGACAACATCAAGCAGTGGAAATGTCCTGATGGGAACTTCATCCAAAATCTTTCCGGACACAACGCCATCATCAACACGCTGGCTGTCAATTCAGATGGAGTTCTGGTGTCTGGAGGTGAAATGCTCCTTCACACTTTTACGTTGCAAAGCTGGTCCTGCTAAAAATCTGTTGAACAATGTTGAATTGTGTCTCATTCCTGATTCCCTCCCTCATGTCCAATTGACCTGTCGGTAAGCCCCTCCCCTCGAACGCAGATGAGCCAATGGCAGTCGAGTATCAGTTGCATGAGGAGCGGAACTCCGACATCTGTAGGCTTCAGCGCCATAGAGAAACATTGGAAGATTGGTGTTTATGCTTCAAAAATGGAAAAACGATGTGCCTGGGTTACTTATAACACTGACTCCAGCTATCCTGAGAGGATGGGCAATAGAATTAATTTTATTCCATTTCCTAAATCCAACCAAAACGGAGCAAGACGTCCCTAAGCATTCACCCGCCATCACCATGAAGACAAAAACGTTCATTTTGGTTGTCGTACTCTCATTAAGTTACACTTTTCATCAGCTCAAGCAGAACGTTAATGTCATCTTGTGCTTCAGCAAGGTATCTCTGGCTAAAACTAGTCCATGCTAACGTACAAACCTAAATAGCGAACTGTTCTCTTTAATATCTTTTATATATCCCTCCAAGGCATATTTAAGTCCCACTTGAAGGTCCATCTGTGTCCCAAATTGATCAGAAACCCCTCGGAAGAAGGTTTTCGCTGACAGCTGTCGTTGTAAGGCAGTGAGCAACAATGTTTGTTTGTTCGAGTGAGCAACCAATAAACAGTAACTGAGGGGGCGGGGCTTACCGATAGGTCAATTGATGCATCTGTCGTTGACTGTCGTTTTTCTCATCAGCTGATAACGGCACTATTCACATGTGGGACTGGAGGACTGGCTACAACTTCCAGAGGATTCATGCGGCGGTGCAGCCCGGTTCTCTAGACAGCGAGTCTGGGATCTTTGCGTGCGTGTTCGATCAGTCTGAGAGCCGCCTCATAACAGCAGAGGCCGACAAAACCATCAAGGTCTACAAAGAGGACGACACGGCTGTAAGTTATTGCTTGTTATTCTACTCAAAACTATTAATGATAAAATGTGTCGATTGTGAAATGTTTATAATTGAAAAGGTTTATGAGATGGAAAAGGATTGCCTTGATGTTCTGCTGCATATTTTCCAAATTAAGATTTTCTTTAAAACTAGTTTTTTTGTTTTTTTCCAGACTGAAGAATCCCACCCGGTTAATTGGAAACCTGAGATTCTGAAGAGAAAAAGATTTTAGAATTTTTTTTTTATTTGTTTTTTTTTGCTATTTCAAATTTTTCATTTTGTTACGTTTTAGCCATCTAAGACCGTTTCTGCTCATGGCATAAACGACACATCCACAGTTTTAGACTTCAGATCAGATGACGCATTTAGCTTTGCTCTATCTATTAAAAAAAGCAACACTGCAGATCTATAGATTTCTTGTATACAAGGTTTCTTCCCAGTCCACTCCAAACAGCATTTGCAGGTCTATATGACCAGGCCGGCTAACTATTCAACTGCAAGATCTCTTACAGTATAATTATAATGGCATCTGATCGATATTGCTGCTCTATCAGAGAGACAAACAATACAAGTGTCATTTACACATAACTATTTGCAAATGATGGCTGTTCATGTTTGCCAAGTTTAAATAAACTGAGCAATTGACACATTCATACCTTGACTTTTTTTTTTTGGGCAACTTGCAACAAATCCCTATAAATTAGTAATAAAACATAGATTTTATGGTCTAGAAAATTGTGTTTCCCAACATAATTTGCAAAATTAAAAAAACGAAATTACATGCTTTCCATCATATTGGACTGATTGTCATGATTTCGTGAAAATCATACGTTTATGATCAGGGAGTACAAGCAAGTTTACAACAGATCATCTACTGTTCTCTTTCACAGAGTATACGTTTTTTTTATATAATCTGATTGATTCAAGAATGTACTGTTAATTTGAGTCTTATTTGCTACTGGTTTGAACATACACATGTAGACTGTTCATTAAGAAAAAAAAAGTACTGTGTGGATTGGGTGGATATATGAAGTGAGCCATTGGAATAGTTGATTATGTGCACTGTGGCTGAAGGAATCTGTCGGAAAACCCCCTTTGAATGATAAAAGGGGGTATTTAGCATTACTCTCGTGCATATTTACGTTGCTCTAAATAGTCTGTCAGTGCATAAGGGGAGCTGTGTTTTAGGGTTTCACAACCCTTTAAATTTCAAAGATAAAGCTCAACAGAAATAAGTGCAATCATTTTGAATGTGCATCGTCATGCATCATCTGCTCAAGAATTATAAATGTAATGGGATCTTGATAAAAAGGTACAAGACAAATTAAGGACAGTAGCATGTTACTGTGTTCAGAGGACCGAGTGTGTTTTCATGCAGAGCATCACTTCTGACCCGCTGGACTGAGGGTTTGTTTTTCCTTATCTATAATTTAATGATTTGAAGCTTTCTTTACAACACACGTGTAACTTTTTAAATGAAATTAATATATAATTGATTTCAATGTTTACTTTTTAATAGTTTGTATTTTGAATGGGGATCTCATGGTGCTAAACAATATTTACCTCTAAATTATAAACCATTTATAATTAAAATAAGAAAATAGACACGTTATACTATTTTTCAACAAATTCCGTATCAATGTTAAAAATGGATCAAAGACATTTGATAAATAGTCACATTAATATATATATATATATACTTCTAACCGTCTTTTCAGACATAATTACTTTTATTAGGTACCCCAAAAATTCTTTGTATTTTCATATTTCCAATTTCGACCACTAACAATACAACTAGCTATTTTATAAGAGCAGTGCTATCAGTTGGTGTAAAGTGTAAGTGATGTAAGATTTATTAGTTTTATATTCATAGGTGGAGGGAGTCGCGAGTCGGAAAATAATGGGGACTTGGGGCCACCAAATTAGACAAAAATGTCCCCGCACAATTAAATTACATCTAAAAATGCAAATTAAGTTAAGATGTTGCGGAGGGCGAACCAACTCCAGGGTAAAGGCTGTCGCGAATAAAGTAAAAATGAAGTGAAAAGTGTTAATTGCGGCAATAAATTTAGATCTGCTCATGCTGCATATTTCTTTTTACTCGTTTTTATATTGTTGTGCATTATAACCAATCACACACGATTCTGTTGAGCTTATGAATGCAATGGCCAAGCCAGGCGTTCAGTTAGTGGTTCCCAATCACGCCCGGAGTGTTTTTTTTATTTTCAGTTGATTTTTCACTGAATTCTGCACTCTCGGAATTCCTCTCACATACAACAGCTGGCAGGTGTACTCTTGCAATGAAGTGAGAGATTCTTTCCCTGGACATTCACTGATCATAACAATACATCTCCAGATTAAATGAATTTTACTTTCATTTATACCATGGTCTGTCTGAATACTCGATTCTGATTGGCTGGCAGGTTTGCATTAAAACCGTGTAATGCACAGCTAGCCGTGCAGTATCCTATATCATTCTATCACTTGCTCGCCAATATACCTTCTGCAGTGAATGGGTGCCGTCACAATGAGAGTCCAAACAGCTGATGTTGTCCTCTCATCAAAATCCACCCACATTTTTTTTTTTTACAGTTTTCACTTGTAAACAGTGCTTAATCTGATATCTGATTTAGATGAGAACGTTTTCACTGGAGAAAGCAGTATTACGAATAGGCTCGTATTTTAGCAAAGGTTTAAAGTAAAAGCATCTTAATGCTGGATTAGTTTCAGCTTTGGTCTTCTCCAGATGTTAGCTAATGGACTGGAGTGCTGTGGATTATTGTGATGTTTTTTATCAGCTGTTTGGACTCTCATATTGATGGCACCTATTCACTGCAGAGGATCTATTGGTGAGACACCGATGCAATGCTACATTTCTCCAAACCTGATGAAGAAACTCATCTCATTAAAGGGGAGTAAATATTCAGCAAAACTATTCCTTCAACTCGATGGCAATAAATGTCCACACCTTTTCATTTAAAGGTTGATGGTGTTGCATGATGGATCACTTATTGTCGATCTACTTTGTATGTGAATAAAGAAATACATGGGTGAAAATGCAATACAAATAAGAAGGCACTTTCCTGAGTTGAAATAGCTGACTCAGTATTTATTGATTGATGCGGCACAGCACAGATGATGAAATCTTCTTGCATCAGGGAGCTTGGAGTGCAGCCTGTTCATCTAGAACGACAGTGGGGCAATATTGACTTACTAACCTTACAGAGGTTAACACACTTACACAATTGTGCTGTGTAACAGGCCAATTAAAAGGCAGGAGACATTCATTTATTTTTATGTACATATCAACATTTGTTTTGTGCCCTTTTTGGACACTTTATTTTAATGCGTAATTACAAACTGGTTAATACCCATTAACTATCTAGTTACTGTAGGTTTTGGGTTAGGGGTTCGGGGTTACACTTTATTTTAAGGTGTCCTTGTTACAGTGTAATACATTTATGTATGGAGTAATATTAATTAACTACATGTATTTACTATAGGGTTTGGTTTAGGGTTACTTGCATGTAATTAATTGTTATTATAATAGTAAGCACATGTAACATGTGTAACAAGGACACCTTAAAATAAAGTGTTACCGGGTTCGGTTTAGTGTTAGTTGCTTGCACTTATGCCTAATTTACTCTTATTACTATAGTAATTAAATGTAACTTGTGTAACAAGGACACATTAAAACGAAGCATTACCCGTTTTTTTAATGAATGTTCCATATGTTTGTGTAACGTAATATACCTGTTTTAATTTTAACCTTACTTACTTCGTTATTTCTCACATATTTAAGTAAAGAGGACTACAGGACACTTTTCATTTACAAAAGACAGAGGATTTTATTCATTCGTTGAGAGTGCGATGTGTTAGACCAGCTGCTGCTGTTTATATGAGTTGATCAAGTTGTAAAAAATGACTAAAGTGTGACTTGTGTATGAAGCTTTTTCAGAATTAATATGTCTAGAATGGAAAACGCCAGAAACGGACAGACGGATGTTTACACTCTCGTAAAAATGCCTTGCTCATGTGTTTCACAAAAACAAAACGATAGCTCAGAACAGCTTTGGTGAGGTCTTTAAATGTCTCCTAGGCCCCCAAACTGCTTGGAACCACTTTCCTGGCCTCCAGCAACGATTCTGTTGATGGGAATGATCTTCATGGTGGTCTCTTTCAGAGAATACCAGCGACTTTGCCACGTGGCCCAAATAATGCCATTGTCATATCCATTCTGCGAGTCCTTCTCTGTGTACTTGCCACCTGTGAAGACAGAATGCATCAGTAAAGGGATTCCTGCATGTATACTATTGACTTTGCTCCTATAAAGATGAAAGGCTTTACCCTGGTAGTATTTTCCGTTGAGATGAGCGGCATGGCAGCGGTTCATCCACCAGCCGGTGCCTTCCTGCAAGGCACAGTTTTCATGGAACTTGTCGTTGTCTTTGTCAGGTGTACTGAACTGCATGCCATTGTGTGACGTGTAGAATTTGTCACTGGGATCATCGCCAAAGTCGTGCCCATCAAAGGCATCGCCAGCATCTCCACCAAAGTAATACGCATACGTCAAGCGGTATGCATCGACTTCTGGTCCGACTTTGAAAGTGGCGTAGTCGGCATACCTGAGAGAGCAAGGTAAATCTGAGACAAACACTCTCATTGACTGCTAATGTTCAGCAGCATGTTTGATCTGATTGAAAAGGTCATGCGATGTGACTTGGCAAGAATCGATTTTGGTAGCAGAGCAAAGTCCTGTTTGGCGATTGCAGATAAGGAAAACTTCTGCATGGATGATTCTTGCGCAGGTTTGACACCAAAAGCATTCCTTTAACTCTAAAGGAAAGTGTATACATGTTAAACTAAGGTGATTTGGGAACTCCACTTGTGAAATTCAAACCTAAAAAGCACAATATAGGGCAGGAATGTGTTTTAGAGTAAGTAAATCAGTTTCCCGTGTTTCATTACTTTTTGTTGCCTTCCCAATCGACCATCTCTATCCTCAGCACATAAGGCACGCTGGACTGAACAGACAGCAGATGCATCTTCTCATTCCCCAGCCAGAACTCCGTTTTGTCGTCTGGTGAGAGATACCCAAAGCCTTCCTTATACTGAATCCATTTTTTGTTGAAGTCGACGCTGCCATCCCGTCTCTGAAAAACGAACGATTCGTTTTGATCATTAAAGCTGTGCACATTTGTAATTGCTTCTACTTGCACCTTTCTGTCCAGGACTCAAACAAGTGTCAAAGGCATGCTAACAAGGACTTTAAAGATCATAGTAAGTCTTTAGTCCGCCTCTTGAGGCCAGGAGAGTGAAGTTCACCTGAACAGTCAGCCTCCTTAAACCTCATGCACACCTGGGTCACGGCACCAATATTACTGGCCCTACACCCTTAACATAGTTTGTTGTTCCACGTACCCTCTGAAGGACAGTCCATCCACGTCCAAAGCTGTCTATCTCACAGTAGACCAAGAATGCCTCTGGAGCCCTGGCTGGTTTCACGTAGTAAAGCCCACTGACCTTAGCACCCTTGTTTGCAATGTCCTGACAATCTGGGGAAAAGTGCATGTACTTCAGCCCTCTGTGTACCTTATGTACAATCAATTCACTGTGTCAGTTTTCAGTGAGATGTATGAATCTGCTGTTTTTACCTTTGCCTGTGACTGTCTGAATCTCCACAGTGTCTTTGCAGGGCTCTTTGCACATCTGGTCCAGCTGCTGGGACATCTGCTTTAAATCGGTTATTCTTTTCTCGTTAGCCTGTAGGATTGACTGCAGCTGACTGTTGAGGGGGGAATATAATATTATATAATGGCACTATTTGGACCATATTTAAGATAAGTGGCATAAAAAAAAGAAGAAAAAGTGCTCACTATATTTGATCTTCCTGAGCGAGAATGCTCTTCTCAAATCGCAGTATATCATCGAGCATGCTTGTAGATTTTTTGATGTATGTATCTGACAAAAAGATGGCGGTTATGAAAATCAAATGAAGTTTCACAGTTACTTTAAAAATGCGATTTATACATAAAATGACTTGAGTATGCCTATTCTATGATATGCATGTTTTACTTTCTGTATGAATTTTTTTTATATGTGTTTTGGGAGGGATAAAAATGTCATAGTGATACAACTGTCCTGATATCAAAGAAGCATTCTTAAAAGAATATAAATTATTGGAAAGAACAATCTTTATTATTTCTTTCACTTTTTATTAATATTTGAAAAAGGATTTCTCTTGTGGTCCTGTGGTGCAACCAACTTCCAGAAAATATTATAGCAAATTATAATAAAATGATATAATTTCCCATAAAACAGGAAATTATATCACGGAGAGGACCACCGCAGATGCTCAAGACTGTGTCAAGGTCAGCAAGTCTCGTAAAATATAAGAACATTTCAGGTTGTGAAAAAAGTCTCAAGTGGTGCCACTCCCACATGTATGAATAATTAATAATATGTGAAAAATACACAACCTTAAATGGTATTTAATTTTTTTTTAAATAATAAAATGTGTACTCACAGTGTAAGAAAAATATGTATTTTTTCTTCATGCACTGAATTGATGCATTAATCCAGAAGCAGCATCTAAAACGCATCCGAGACCACTGCAACCTCTGTGCATGTGCTACATTAATGATTTTTTTTCAGCCCATAATTAATGATAAATCGTGCTACCTGGTGCTTGTTTTTGTGCTTGTGTTTCTGAGTCCTTCAGGTACACCACTTTGTCCTGCGCTCCTCTTGTAATGTTGGCGATAGCCTCCAAATCTTGCTCCATTTGATCCAGCTCTCGGTCCATATCAGGCACGTACCTCTGTAGGTAATCAGCAACTCCACATGTGGTTGGGCAGTATATCCCCTGAGGACGAGAGAAAGGAGAGTTAGTGTTAAACCAGTGACTATTACGCTTCCTGAATACAAATGCATTACTAGAGCAGACAATCTGTACTTACAAACCCATCGTTTGGGTTACAAATGTCTTGCGTTGGTGAATAGTCCCCTCTCATTTGCTTGAGGTGACAAAAGGGAGAAAACTAAATCAGTAAAAGAAATTGGTATTACGATAAAATAACATTTGTATGTCGCTCACCGCTGAGGTTAATGTGGACAGCAGCAGGATGGAGACAGACGCACGCATGAACGAGGCCATGTTGGACCTGCAATCTGTCTGGTCCCTCGAGATTGTGAGTGGCTGTTGACTGCTGCGGGATATTTATCCGATCAAGGTCCTGCTCAGAGATAACTGTCCACTAGACAAATAAGAGCTACCACCACCCCTCTCTTACTCCGCGTGTGACTCAGAATGAACCGTAAATGTTGCAGAGATTGGTCAACATGTCCGTCTCAATGCTAACATGGGCAGAGACAATCGAGACCTGAACATTATATTGATTTAATCAGGGCTTCAACCTTTCCCGGGCCGAGAATGTTTTGTTGCTTGTATACTGTAAAAAACGTACCTCCGGTTTCACAGACAAGGCTTAAGCCTAGTCCCAGACTAAAATGTAAGTCTGAGCTGTTGCAACTGAAAGAAACGTGCACTGACTGATCTTAAAATATATAAGTGCCCTTGTTTTGTCTCAAGATTCCACACCAGTTATGTTTAATGTTATATGTTTTATTGCCTAATCTTGGTTTTGCCTAAGCCCTGTCTGTGAAACCAGGCTTTAATGCCATATTTTAAGCATGACCTGTATTGGCCCATATTAATGGCATTGCAAAACCAGTAAATAATCATTACTGATGACGGAATCATATAATTGTACATTAGTTTTTAATATTACTTTAGTTTAACGAGGGAAGGACATTTAACATTTAGCTGAACTGAAGCTCATTTAGCTTTGCTTGAAGTTAGATCTTATGTTTCTTCAACTGTATGTTTCTGAGACTAACTAATAATTGACAATCACTTAATACCTTCAGATTAAATTTTGTGTTTTTCTTATAAGCATAAAATACAAAGATATAAACAAAGCAAAAAGACAAACGGATCGTTTACCGTGACGCAGCACGGTTCTATTGCTACAGAGCCTGTGGGTCTGAAGTTAATGATTTCTAACGTTTTTTTCTCTTCTGATGTTGAGAGAACAAATGTTCCACAAATCTCTAAACGACATGTACACACATGCACAGACAAACAGACACTTCATCATCTCCACCAGCTGAGTCACTGAGGCAGAAAATAAAGTCTTTCTTCATTTTACTGGTAATGACCAAAATAAAGAAGAGCTATTTAGTAGATAAAGAAAGAAAAAGAACGGAAGAAAGAAAAACTACTTAATAAACTGGTCCAGCCACTGAGGCAAAAATGTATGACTTTCTTCATTTTATTGGCAATAATCAATCAATCAATCAATTTAAAAAATGTGAAATGAAATCAATTGGTCGTCCATATTTGCATAATATTAATGATCAAGGATTTATTTGCATTAAATATTCCCTACTAAAGCACTTTTGTAACTGTTGTTGATTTTAACAGTTTATTACCATTTTAAACTTTTTGAGTATTTGATGACTGAATGTTTCTACTAAACATTTTAATCACTTTGAATATTAATGTTGTTGCTCAATACTTGTCTGTGTTTTCAAAGCTACAAACATCAGTACCAAAGGAGACAGACTTTGAGCATGTCTTTACCAGCTCGACCACAAGAGGACGATGCATATCAAAAGTATCCCATGATCCAGATCTCTGTTACAGAGAAGCACATCTGCAGCTGTTCAAACTAGTATACTTGCTATACTTCTATACTCAACTCAATGAAATAAATAAATGAGTTTCACTAAACTGAATTGGGGTCATTTCATAACATTATTATTTTTTATGTTAACATTAGAGTATAGTAATCAGTTAGATGCAGTTATTTTGTTATTTAGTTATATTATTTTAATGAAGCTGTACTGATTACAATAGAAATGATAAAGTGTGCAACATAAATCTTGTTTCTGAGAGTCATATATTTATTTATTTTTATTTTTTATTTTATTTTTGTTATTATTGTGTTGTGTTAAAATTGTCCCTCCAGGAGCTTTTATTTGAGACTATGAGCTTCCTAAGGTGTTTGGGTTTGTTGTTTGCGTAATGAGTCACACATGAACATTTTGAGCTTCGGTGTGTGTGTGTGTGTGTTTTGTGGTGGTGTGTGTGTGTGTGTGTGTGTGTGGTGTGGGTGTTTTGTATGGTGTGTGTGTATGTGTGTGTGTGTGTGGTGTAATGTTTTGAGAGAGAGAGCGTGTGTGTGTGTGTGTCCTGTGTAGTGTATGTGTGCTATGTGTGTGTGTGTGTGTGTGTGTGTGTGTGTGTGTGTGTGTGTGTGTGTTGTGATAGAGAGAGGAGAGAGTGAGAGAGTGTGTGTGTGTGTGTGGTGTGTGGAGTGGAGAGAGGAGAGACGAGAGAAGGTGTGTTGGTGTGTGTTTGAGAGAGCAGGAGAGCGAGCAGAGAGAGTGTTTGTGTGTGTGAGAGAGAGAGAGATAGAGAAAGAGAGAGAGAGAGAGTGTGTGTGTGTGTGTGTGTGTGTGGTGTTTATCAGAGGTGTGAGTGTGTGTGAGTGTGTGTGTGTTTGTGAGAGAGAGAGAGAGAGAGAGTTGTGTGTGTGTGTGTGTGTGTTTGTTTATGGGAGAGAGAGATAGAGAGAGAGAGTGTGTGTTTTTTGTTGTGTGTGTTTGTGTGAGAGAGAGAAGTAGAGAGGTGTGTGTTGTGTGTGTGTGTGAGAAGAGAGAGTGTGTGTGTGTGTGTGTGGGTGTGTGTGATAGAGAAGAGAGAGAGAGAGAGAGTGTGTGTGTTGTGTGTGAGTGTGAGAGAGAGAGTGTGTGGTGTGTGTGTGTGTGTGTGGAGGTGTGTGTGGGTGTGTGTGTGTGTGTGTGAGAGAGAGAGAGAGAGAGAGTGTGTGTGTGTTGTGTGTGGTGTGTGTATAGAGAGAGAGAGAGGGTGTTGTTGGTGAGAGCGGAGAGTGTGTGTGTTTTGTTGTGTGTGTGTGTGTGTGTGTGTTGTGAGAAGAGAGAGAGAGAGAGAGAGAGAGAGAGTGTGTGTGTGTGTGCGAGAGAGAGCGAGAGAGAGAGAGAGAGTGTGTGTGTGTGTGAGAGAGAGAGAGAGAGAGAGAGAGTGTGTGTGTGTGTGTGTGTGTGTGTGTGTGAGAGAGAGAGAGAGAGAGTGTGTGTGTGTGTGTGGTTGTGTTTGGTTGATGTGAAGAGGAGAGGAGAGAGAGAGAGGGAGAATAGAGAGAGGAGAGTGGGTGAAAATAAGCCTTATTGTTTGTGTCAATGCAGAATTTAATGATCAGAAGTCGGTTTAATGCAGTGTTCAGACAGGATTCAAATTCTCAGGAGCCTATTTTACATTTTTCTAAATATCACAACAAAAACCACTGAACATTTGTGCAGGCTACTGTTTTTGGCCATCTAATGTTAGAAGAAAGGGTTTCCTCTTTTATTCTTAGAAAATAACACATGCAAGTTTATCATTGAAGCTTGGAGCCTACTTAAAAGAGCTGTATATCTGGTAAACTTTCTTTTTTTTTTTTGGAAAGACTATGTTTCAAGTGAATAATGTTGAGCTGTGCATTGAATGCATTTTACTCCCAAAACACATTTTGCAGCACCGCTGCATGAAGGGTTTGGTCACAGATATCTAGCTGCCGTTGAAAAAGATTAAACTCTTGTAAACAACAAGTGATAAACAAGATTCAGTGAGTCAAGCAAACGCCAGCTCTGTTTTTCTGAAGCGTCTGAAAGAAGACTGAGCTCAGTCTGAAAGCTCTTCATTAGAGCACAACTGATTTTCAGCTTATTAATAAAACTACTGGATTCGGTGTCAGTGAATACAAATCTTAAAACACAAAGATTGCTTAGCGACTGAAATGAAAGCTTGCTTCACTGTGGATTTACAGCTTTGTAGCAGATGAGTTTACTGGGGCAGTGGGTCTAGAGAGAGGTCCACAACAAGGTTTCTTCATTCTGTTTATTAGGTGTATCATGAAGCTCTGACTCTGCCAATAGCGTCATTAAAGTGACCAGGCTGTGACCCGATTTTATGGCACGAAACCATATTGAACGTGGTAACTGACAGATATAAGGCACAGCTGACCTGAGAGTCAACTTCAGCGTCTGTGAACTTAAACAACTCTGAACTCTGCCTGAACCTCTCTAAAAACCAGATGGAGAGCTGCTTCCATTTCACAAGTCTCAAGATGCAGCCTGCCAGCTCTCCAGTCTCTTAAACAAAAGATTAGAAATGTCACCACCACTGTAGCGATCACGGGAGGTCATTGCCGTCTGAACTGTACTGACATGCACACAGAGACTGAGGTCATTTTGAGGTTATTTATATAATATAACTGAGTAACCCACTGCATACTTTTTCTTTTTGCAAGTAAAGTAATTACTGGTCTGAAGCAACTTTTACTTGATTATCCATACATCTTTTTTTTTTTTTTTTTTTAGAAACCAAAAATGAGCCCCCCCCCCCCCTGTGTTTTAAAAAAAACAATTGTTTGAGGCTAAAATCAGGCTTTTGATGAACATTTATTTGTGCATCTCTTGAATATCATCGTATTGCATTGCAATATATGTTTTGCCTCCCATAATAAAAACTACAGAGCATTGAGCATAAACACATTTAAATTTGATCTTACTAAGACATTATCTGGAGATATAATGATATTTGTATGCATTTTAATCTGCTGTACTGTTAAAATGATCATCTCATTCATTTACATTACAAGCTATCAGAATTTCATCTTACTTTTTGGCCATGTAAATATTATCAGCATATTTTTGGTCAATTTTGTGCTTCTTAATAAGTTTGAGGCTTGCTTTTTTAATTGCGATATATTTCTGACTCCTTATTGGTTATTGGTTTGGAAATATAAGAAAATGAATATTGAATATTAAAAAAGGAAAGAAACTTGGATTCCTCAAAGTGTTGGCCTGAAGGCAAAATCAAACATGTGACCCTGCAGCACAAAAGCAGTGTTAAGTCGCTGGGGGATATTTGTAGCAATAGCCAACAATACATTGTATGGGTCACAATTATACATTTCTCTTTTATGCCAAAAATCATTAGGATATTAAGTAAAGATCATGTTCCATGAAGATATTTTGTACATTTCCTACTGTAAATATATCAAAACTTAATGTTTGATTAGTATTATGCATTGCTAAGAACATTCATTTAAACAACTTTAAAGATGATTTTCTCAATATTTAGATTTTTTTGCACCCTCAGATTCCAGATTTTCTAATATTGTCCGATCCTAACAAACCATACATCAATGTAAAGCTCATTTATTCAGCTTTCAGATGATGCACAAATCTCAATTTAAAAAAATTGACACTTAAGACTGGTTTTGTGCTCACAATTGGTCATTTATTGTCATTGTGACGTTTGCAGAACCGTGACATGCAAAACCACAGTAACTTAATCAAGTTTTAATTGTATTCACTAATTCAGAAAAATAGCAAGCTGCTTCTAATGCGTCCCATTGGGATTGTTTATGTGCAACAGGTTTATGTGTCCTGTCCATTTGATTTACTGAAGACCTCTACTCCTCTGTCCTCAACTTCAAGGCACTCTGCTCGTCTTTTTTTCTCCCCTCAAGATTCTTTTTCGGGAATTTTGTAAATAGGACTGGAAGGCAATAGCAATGAGAGAATAATCAATGAATGCACGAAAATGTGAGAGTTAAGTCTAGTGCATTTCTTTCTCAAGAGTAGCCTACTCTTATCTGGCATCCCGTAAATGTGGATTTGGAAGTGAGGAGGTCGCAGCGAGGCCAGAGTAAGTTCACTTCGAGTGTGGTTCTGCAATGACCACCGTTTCACATCTGCCCTTCAGACCTCAGACCAAAATACAGAACTACAAAATACAAAATCCCTTCAACACAGAATATATGGACTTATTATGGACAATAATTATTTATCCGTTTTCTATGCTACTCAAAATAGGCACTGACAGATTTGTACAAATGAGTAATGCATGGGATTTAGACAGAAGACGATGAATGTGATCATAAACATATTGTGTTGCATCACAATGCACTGTGATAATTTTTTCAGTGATATGTTAACTATTGCACTTAATAGTTATGCTTAATGAAATCTGCTTACATAAAGAGTTATCACAACCAAACGCCTGTAATAATAACATTGACACATGACCAGCTCTTATCTTAGCTGGACAAAGAAAAACAAACCTTGAGAGATTTATTGGTTCCCTCCCTGTTGTTACCACCTGTCCATGTATTTTTAGGTCAGTGTATAACTTATGGTTATTTTATTACAGATATACCTTCATTACCAGCAATCTTAAACAAAGCCAGCAATTTATCCATACAGGCAGACTTCATGTGTTTAAATATAGCTGATCTCCTAAAGTTATGTTTGAATAATGTTATGCTCATGCTTAAAGGAATCGTAAAATGTCCTCCTCCTCAGGCCATCCGAGACGTAGATGAGTTTGTTTCTTCATCAGGTTTGTAGAAATGTAGCATTGCATCAGTGTCTCAGCAATGGATGCTCTGCAGTGAATGGGTGCCGTCAGAATGAGAGCGGATAAAAACATCACAATAATCCACAGCACTCCAGTCCATCAGTGAACATCTGGAGAAGACAAAAACTGAAACAAATCCAGCATTAAGACGTGTTTAACTAAAAATACCATAGAGTCCATAATCCATAATAACTCTTCCTCCAGTGAAAAAGTGTTCTGGTGTGAATCAGGAGAGAAATCTGCACAGATCAAGCCGCGTTTAAACAGCTCTGAACACATATGTGGCTGGATTTTGATGTGAGAGACAACACGACATTTACTTTTTCACTGGAGGAAGCGTTATTATGGATTATGAACTCTGATTTTTTCTTTGTTTCTTACAAACACACATCTTTTCACTGATGTGATGTCCAAGAAATGTTAACAAGGAATCAGCTGTGAGCAAGTAATATAATGCTACATTTCTCTTATCGTTCTGATGAAGAAACAAACTCATCGACATCTTGCATGGCCTGAGGATGAGTACGCTAATTATGTTTTTTTGGGTAAACTTTCTTTAAGTATTGATTCTGAACTAGTTACATTACTTGCTTTTGTGATATAAACTAAATGGAAGGAGGATGGAACAGAAGAACGCTAAGATTTATTGTATATAAGTTCTTGAAAAAAATTCTAAAATGCATTCATATCATGAAAGGAATAGACTTTTGTTTTGATCGTTATGGAAAACAACTTTTTGGGACCGTATCTTCTCCTGTTACCTCTGATTTCATGCACTAGATTGGACAAATGGCTCTAATGATTAAAACAGAAAGAGGATCTGGATGGATCTTGGAACAAAATATTTCAAGATTATCAGATGATAACATAAAGGTCACTTCTTCCATCGGCGTTTGCAGAAATCTCAGGAGAAATGCTGAGACGACCAGTGCATGTGAGAACAGCAAGTGGTATTGTTGGAGGATAATCAGCCCCTGCTTCTAATCAAGGGCTAGACTACAAAATCAGCTCAAAGTGGACTTGAAAACATGCTTTGAGCAGACGGGGACACGGTTCCGGATAAGCTTCTTCACATGTTTGAAACAGACGTGTATGGAAAATATAGGGGCCACAAAATACTGTATATGTTTAGTTCTATAAACACCAAACAATCTAGTTAACAGAGTAGATGGGGGAGATGTACGTAACGGGTAACAAGTACATTTAATGATGTTACGAGAGGTTCTTGCTATATGATCCTTCCAAGGGCACTGTGTTTGCAGGCAGTTGAAACACATATGAAATGTACATTAATTCTCTATGAACCACCGGTCAAAAGTTTGGGATCTGTAAGATTTTTAATGTTTTTTAAAGAAGTCTCTTCTGCTCTTCAAGTGTGCGTTTAGTTGATAAAAAATACAGAAAAAAAAGGAAAATTGTAAAATATTATTACAATTTAAAATAATGTTTGAGCTAATTTAAGATAAAGTTAAAATATAATGTAATTTCTGTGATGCGCAGCTGTATTTTCCGCATCATTTTACACGTATCAGGCACATGTCGAAGCAAACAGTATAATATGCTGATTTATTATCAATGTCGGAGACAGCTTCATAGTATTTTTTATGTTTATTTATTTATTTAGAATCTGTGATATCTGTGATACCTTTTCCAGGATTCTCTGATGAAAAAAAAAGTTCAAAAGAACAGCATTTATTCAAAATAGAAATATTTTCTTACAATATAAGTCTTTATGGGCACTTATATATATAGAGTGTTTTATTAAATCTAACCTATTAATTAAGATTTCTAACTATTTGATAGCTAATTGCATTCTTTTCTTTCTTCTCCTCCAATAAATGTTATTGTAAAGTGTTACCAATAAGCTTACTGTTTATTTGCGAAAACTGCAGAACATTAAGTAATCAAGTGCTGAGCATGAGAGTGGTTTGGGAATGAACCGTCCAGCCAATCAGAATCCAGGACACCTCCTCAGCGCTGAAGCACGTGCCACATATAAAATCTCCATCGACTGTGAAGCCTACAAGTCATGAAAATGCTAGACTCGCTGACATTTCTATTTGAGAAGTTCTTTCTGTTCTCGAACTTGAATGTCTTTGAGAGTCTGTGGCAGGAGGAGCCGGTGAGATGCCCGGCGCTCAGGAGAGGAGACCTGCTGCAGGTGCAGCGCACTCTCTTCGTTCATTACGGCATCTGTCTGGGCGAGAACAGGGTGGCGCACCTGATGCCTGACATCATGCCCGTCCTCACCAACAACAAGCAGCTCACTAAACCAGTCGTCACGAACAAAAGACTCATTTTAGGATGCATTTACAGAAACGCGAGCATACGCGTGGACTCGGTCGAAGACTTCGCGTACGGTGCTCAGATTCTGGTGAACGATATGGATATGAAAGTGAAGTGTCTCGCGCTGGCGAGTGAAGAAGTGGCGAGGAGAGCAGAGCAACTGGTCGGAGACATTCCCTACAGTTTATTATGGAATAACTGCGAGCATTTCGTGACGTATTGCAGGTACGGGACAGCTGTGAGCCAGCAGACAGAGAAGGTGAGTGCTCTTGATCTGGGAAGAAAAAACCCGACAAATATGATTCATATCTAGGGTTGCAACATTTTCGGAAACTTTCCAAAAATGCCTGGAATATGCCAAAAAAAAGTTTCCAACATTTCTGGAATATTTCAGAAATTGAATGGAACTTTTCCAACTTTTTGCATTCCTATTTATATCTAATCTTTAATATTATAATACAAACAATAGCCTAGAATACATCTTATGTATTCAAATGAATATTAATATCAAGATATTGTGGAATTAACACCATGCGACATGTCAATAATGCACTACAATTAAATAAATAAAAACATATTCTTTATAGTCTTTTTTGAATTGGATTTGGACGGAGTCTGCTACTGATATCTTTGTAATGTGTTTTCTTTTGCAGTTCTGTGACTGTCTGAAATCCATCCTTCGGGACCAGAGAAGTGTGGCCTTAACTGTTGGGATAGGAGTGATGTACAGCCTGTGTTTCGGCCTGGCGCCTTCAACTACATTACCCACAATCCTTATTCCCTTCATTCTGTGGATGGCTGGCTGAGAGACACTTTCACTACATCACATAAAACAACAAAGCCTAGTTTTAAAGGGGACATGTACACTGCAATGCAATGCATCAGTGGAATATCGCTGTGTAAACATGCCAAGTCTGTCTATGTATTTTTGCTTCTATATATGTTATGCTTTAAATAACTCGTGACAACATGCCATTAACTTTGAGCCTTTACTGCCATGCTGTATATTTTTCATTTTATACCTAATATTGGCCAATATTGCTGTGGCTTAAAGTTACTGTTCACTAAAAGTGCCTTATTTTTGTATTAAGCTGAAGTGTTATACAGACATGATAAATTTCACTAATATGATCCATTTTTATTGTAGCTACTATGGACTGTGATTCAGGACGTAGCCTACCATACATATGAACTTTTTACTTTTTTATTATTAAGCTCTGACGATGCTTGATTGTGAATTTGTACAGTTTAAAATATATATTTAATACCATATGTTTCTAAACAAGAGCCAGAAAAGGAATACGTAGACAGAGCTATTTGATGAATGTTATGTGTGAATAGTAGCTATGATTATTTCTGGTCACTGCTGTAAACGGTTGATTGGATTTATTAGACTATTTTCATCTGAATAAAGCTTGTCTGACCTGTAGCTGAACCTGTGGAATTTGCACGCGGTCTATAATCTGAGCTGTGCATTTCTGATTTGAGCGTTTTTAGGCTAGATCATGAAAAAAATTAAATAAAATAAGATAAAAATTAAAAATTAAATTGATTCAAATGTTTATTGCAAACATGAATTCATATGAAAAACTCCAGTACGCAGCTTCAGGCCATGATCTTCAGAAATCATTCTAATATGCTGATTTGCTGCTCAAGAAACATTTCTGATTATTTTCTTTTATTATCATTTCTGATTATAAAAGTATACATGTATCTATTACAATTATTATTTATTGTGCGAGTATGCAGTGAACTGGCAGTATGAGACTAAGAGGAGACATGCATTGTGCAGGAAATCAATGAGCCTGAAAATAACATTAAAGTTTAATGCCAACGCTGATTTTAACATAATTAAGTGATGACATTGAGAATGGATTCTAAGTTTAAGCACCTTAAGTTCTATGTGTGGACAACATCCTCCCGCTGCATTATTTATTGTCCACTTTTGTTTTCAAATTCCAAACAGGATTTCACAATTTCCTCCTACACAGGCACAGATTATCTCCTATTTTAATGTCAGTGAACTCCTCCTCGTGGTTTATTCCCCATAAATAGAGCTGAGAACAGATGAAAACAAGGCATCTTGTTTATTTTGTAGTAACCACATTTGATATAAAAAGCTGCTAAATGCAAAAAAAAAAAAAAAAAGAAAAAGAGCAGTGTTATTTTGAGAGCACAATATATATATTCATATTCATATTCATATTCATATTCACACGCACACTCACACACACACACACACACACAGACACACACACACACACACACACACACACACACACACACACACACACACACACACTCACCCACTCACTCACTCACACACTCACTCACACACACACACACACACACACATTACTCATCACACCCCCCCCCCCACAGCACACACCACACTCACTCACAACCCATCACACTCCCTCACAACACACACACACTCAACTCACGCACACCACCCCCACCACACTCACACCCGCACACCACACCACACACACGTCCCGCACGCATAAGAACACGAAGTAAACATTAAGCTACAAAAAACCCCTCGGCTTCGAACACAAAGCAAACCACAACAAAAAAAACCACCAACACCAAAGCCTAAGAAGACTACGTACCTTTAAATAGATACGTCCTACTCCAGCGCAAAAACGACCGACACGGAATGATCCAGCAAAAAACAAAAGACACTCTGCACAGATAGAATACTAGATCGACAATATACTAGATCAGCGATGCTGAGCGCGGGGCAAGACAACACAATAACTCCTCAATAACAGCACCAAAATAATGCCCAACAACAAAAACACTACAAAAACGGACAGAAAAATAACATCGCATACACAAGCGAGAAGGAAAAAATCAAAAAACTGCAAACAAATCACCAACACAAACAATCGAGTAACTCATTCTCTAGATGTTCAAAGTGTCGAATCCCGACAATTTGGCTCACGCGTACAACTTGAGTAGAAAATGACGAAATGGGACAAAATCTGGTCCGCTCAGCTTGCGAAAGAAATACACCGGCGAAGAGAGAGGCCATGCGAAACAAAAAAACCAAGAAAAACAAAAAAACTAACGGCAGCAATAACGAAATGACAAAAACACCGAAATGCAGGTAGCGGGGTCACACACCCCACAGCACCGGAACTTCTAGCAACTATAATAGGTCAGCCAAGAGCCAGGTAACAAAAGCTGCTGGGCATAAAACACAAGCTAAACACTGAAAAAAAAGCACAAAGCACCACAAAGACGCCAAAACACTCAGGAGCAAGGAAAAAAAAAACGAAAGAAGAAAAAAATTGGGACAGTCCCAGTCCTGCCACTACAAAGATCTACTGAGTCAGAAAGGGAGAGGGGAGGAGAGCAGGGGGGCGAGAAGGGACGAATGATCAGCAAACAATCGGGGACAACACAGGATGTCAGGGGGAAAGGGGATCAGGGGGAGGACACAAGGGGGGGGGGAAAAGGAGAGAAGAGAGAACAGAACTGACACAGCTATGCCAGAAAACACAAGAGGAAGAAGGAAAAAAAAAAAAAAAAAAAAAAAAAAAAAAGCAGAAGAAAAAAAAAAAAAAAAAAAAAAGAAAAGAAGAAAAAAAAAAAAAAAAGAAAAGAAAGAAAAAAAAAAAGAAGAAAAAAAAAAAAAAAAAAAAAAAAGAAAGGAAAAGAAAAAAAAAGAAGAAGAAAAAAAAAGAAAGAAAGAAAAAAAAAAAAAAAGAGAGAGAACAAAAAAAAAAAAAAAGAAAAAAAAAAAAAAGAAATAAGAAAAAAAAAGAACGAAAGAAAAAAAAAAAAAACAAAAAAAAAAAAAAAAAGCAAGAAAAAACACGAAGGAAAGAAAAAAGAAAAAAAAAAAAAAAAAAAAAAAAACGCAAGAAAGAAATAACAGAACAAAACGAACAAAAACACACACAAAACACAAACGCAGAAAGAAGAAAACAAAACAACAAAAAAAACACGCACAAACACACGGAAATACACACAACCACAACACAAGACACTAAACAAAAACAAAAAACAAAAAAAAAACAAAAAAAAAAAAAAAAAAAAGACAGACAAAAAAAAAAGAAGCACCGAAACACAAAAGGCACGAAAGCAAGAAAACACACACACAAACACAAACAAAAACCGAAAGAAAAGAACAAAAAATAAAGAAAAGAAAAAAACAGCACGCAAGGCAAAAACAAACACACACGCAGCCTCGCACACAACACACACAACACGCACGACACACACACACGCCCACGCACACACACACGCCCACGCGCACCACACACACAACAACACACACACAAACACACACACAAGCACGGAAAAAACCGCAAAGCATGCACGCACCCCCCCCCCCACAAAACACACCGCCACGCACTCACGAAGCCAAGGACACAGCACAACGCACGAAAGCAATCAGCACACACAAAACACAACACCACACACACCACGCCAGCAAAGCCAAAGAACAACACCACCAACAAAACCACCCCAACACACCAAGACTCACGCACACACAAAAAGCCGCCGACAAACACCCTCACGCACGCACGCCACACAAACAAACACAAACACACAACACACACACCGCTCACGCACGCACCCCCCCCACCCCCACCCCGCGAAGCACAACACCAAAAAGTATCAAATAAGACCATAATTGAATTTTTATTTTTGTTTTTGATTGTTAGGTAGTGATAACTAATGCATTAACCATTGCTAATGAAGTAAATCTTTTTGTAAAGTGTGACCAAAAATGTATATTTTATACAACAGCATTTAAGATAGAAAATGAACATGGCTCTTTTACTATTAAATGTGATTGGAATCATGCTACTACATTTGCAATTGCTTTTAAAATAATGATAATTACATTCCAGTACAGATTACAATATAATACAATACTCCAATATACTCTGTATTATCCAACAAGCATCAAACAACATTAGCAGCACCATCTAGTGGACAGTGATAACACAGGCAGCAATCTCGTCAGTTTCTTACTGTCCTGCACTACAGGCTACAAAATGTCTTGGTATCTGGGAGAATATGTGTCTATGTTAAATTTCAAGGAGTGGCGATGATGGATTAAATGAAACTTCATTGAAATATTGTAAGTGTTATGACATTATAGGATATAGGCCTTACGTATGATGCATCGTGAATGTGTATGATCTCTGATAATTATGATTATCAGTTTCACTTTAGCACTCCTTTCATAATAAAGAAAAACTTATAATGAGAAAACAACAGACTAGTTTAATGTGCAGAACTGTAACCCTGGAATGAGTGAGATGAAGAAAGTGAGAGAGAGAGAGAGATAGCAGCTAGTGCGAGAGAGATATAGAGAGAGAGAGACCGCAGAAGAGATCGCGAGAGCGAGCGAGAGACAGAGAGAGAGAGAGAGAGAGAGAGAGAGAGAGAGAGAGAGAGAGAGAGAGAGAGAGAGAGAGAGAGAGAGAGAGAGAGAGAGAGAGAGAGAGAGAGAGAGAGAGATCGTGGAGAGACATCGAGAGATCATACGACATGAGAGATATAGAGCTGCACAGAGAGAATACAGATAGAGAGAGATCAGCGCTGGCGAGACGAGAGAGATACGAGAGAGAGAGAGGGAGAGAGAGAGAGAGAGCATTAAGCAGTCCCCAGATGAGAGAAGATTCTTGATAGTCGATAGCGCTATGATCACCGCTCGATATGCGAGACTAGTATATCAGACAAGCTCTCTACGGATTCTGAGATAGTAGAGAGATACCCGAGTAGATAGCTAGCGAGAATGTAATTTGTCACTGTGTATGAATGAAGGGAATAACCAAAACAAATATCCAAGACATCTTTAAAAAGTGGTGATTTCAGGACAGTTAATTCTATTAATACTAATTATATTCAGCAATTATTGATTACAGTGAAACAGTGAGTCATATTTGGATTATCCAGAGTGCCATAATGTAGTCAAAGAGAACAGTAATGGGGATAATGATGAAGAATAGCTCATGGAGAGATGCTGCAGACAGCGTTTACATTAGCTAGTGTCCTGCAGAGCCTGCATCCAGGCCTGCTTTGTTCTGTTCAGTGCAGGAGGAGATTACTTAAGGACAGTTCTTATTGCATCCACTTGAGTAGTTTGAGGAACTGTTCAGGTTTGTTTATTTGCATAATTACGGCATCCTTCAGTTCTTTTTAGATTAACTGAGCAGACGGGTACTATTTCACAATTGAATTCAGGAGATGCGTCACTTGCAACAAGCAAGAAATGTCTGAGTAAGCGAAGTTGATGGATGGCGAAGATTTTTATTTATCTGCAATGTAACCTAACAATACGACAAGATATTTGCAAGATTTCTCTAAAATGCAAATAAAGGAAGCTAATCTATATCTCTTTTTAACAAATGACATGCATCTCTTTGTTTCATACCCAACATATTGAAATAAACAGAACTGTTCGGCTACGCTGCAGATAAAGAAGCTGCTTTGATGATTGAAACAATCTTTGACATGCATCTCTCTTGAGTTTCAAACTGCAAAATGAAAAGACCTCCAAGTTGGAGCAAATGTGGACAATATCCTGATAAATTTCATTTTCAATTTAACTATGGATGAGTGGATTAGCATCAGAAACAGCACTTCAGGGAGCTTTGTGTTGTTCTCTGTAGTGCTGCTATTTCTGTCAGTTTGCCTGGCTGGACATTTACCTCAGTCTCCCTGCGGAAGTGAGAGAAAATCTATACCAATTAATTACACAGCCAACAAGTGACTGAAGCTGCCAGCTCAGTTCAATCAGAAAGCTATCACACTCAGATTTAGGAGGGGTTAGGTGTTAGATCATTTCTTTTTATTATTCATTTTTCTTCCCAAATATCATAACAATCAACCTGCAATTATTATTTCAAGGAGGTGTGTTAGGGTTGACAGATATAGAAAAGCACTTTGGACAGTTTTACTTACAGTTTGTTAATGTTGTGCCAAGAATATTTATGAAAATAAATCACTATGATTTTCCGCCAACCTTGCTTTCAAGGAAAATTAGACATGGTCTTTCATTATCCACAATAAAAACATATGAAATACATAAATATACAGATTTTGCTTAAAATCGTGCTTGACATTCGAGAAATTAATTAAGCTAAGCAACAAAAATGATGATACAATATTAAAAATATCTTCATTTGTGCTCCAAAGGTGAACAAAAGTATTATGGGTTTGGAAGTAAATGATGGCACGTTTGTTTGTATTTTTTGGGTGAACTATCACTTTATGCATGCATGTTCTTGATCTTGTGAACAATTGATTGGTGCATGCTCCTAAAGAGAGGAAAATAACAAAATGATTCTTAAACCAAAAAGTCATTTGCTCTGGGTTGCTAACGGCAGTCCATGATGACTTTATCCTTAATCAGTATCCTTTACGAAGCACAGCAAAACTCATTTAAAACCAGAGGGCAACCTCTTCAAAGAGTGAAAGGCTTCTGAAAAATATTATGAAAAAATCCATCATACAAATCTAGAAACTGTGAAGCAGTAGTGAACAAAGCATTGGAAGATGCTATAAATCACTCAGGATGTTTTAATGCTGTAATATTTCATTAAAAAGCGAGACTAGAATGACTAACAACTATAGTCTCAGCGCAGCTCTTCATGCTTGAGAATATTAATGCTCAGGCTGTTTGTGAATGTTTAGACTGAATTAGTGCACGCAGCATGGTTCCTAAAATTCGCTCTGTGATCTAAATAGCTGAATCATAATTGCTGTCTGACTTTTATAAACAAAACCCAATGGACTAAATTTCTGAGGTTATGATATTTCTATAGTGGCCATCTATTACTGATAAAAACATACAGTTACAAATCAGCTCCCTATTATATTCATTACTAATGATCATAATCCCAAGATAATCAATATCACATGATCCTGAGATGAAATAGTGTTATATGAGAGAATAAGTCTAAAATACTAAAACAGGTGATGCTAACAGACAAGATCAGATCTCATGAGCTACAGCAGCAAAGCACTGATGCTATAAATGCAGTTCATTGTGTTTAAATTGAAGGTCTGGAGTGACTCTAGTCTTGATTGTTGACGTCCATTTCTGCCTGATGTGGATCAGGGGGACAGACAGACACTTGTCCTTTTGTCTTAATGATTACATTTCCTGACATTTGAAACCTCTACCTGTGCCATCTGCAAAACGACAATGTGAAACAAAAAGCTGAGCAAACAATGTTGAATGACATGCATGAAATTATGTTCGAGTAAATCAGCTGTAATTTGCTGCAGTTGTCAGAAAAAGAAAGTGATAATTGAATTATTTTCATGTCAGTGCATTATGTTATAGTAGGCTAATAACTTTTATTAACATTAATTATACAGACTAGTGCAGACTAATATTACATGATACATTAATTACATATTCATAAACCTCTGATCTGTTAAGCTTTATATTAAAGTTGTAATTATAACGCAGACTGTCTCTCTGAGTCTCGCGAGCGCTGCTGGATTGTAGAGTTCGTGCATCCTTCAGACTCTCTCTCAGCAGATGCTTTTCCCTCCGTGCATCACATTCACTCGGACTCTTGTTATCGACACTCCTTGACGTCTGTCGTCGGGTCATGCGTGATCAATTTGGCATGTTTTTCTCTTCTGCCAGATATTCGTGCGCGAGCTTATATTGCATGCAACTTCACAATTTAAAGAAGGTAAGACATTTTTTTGCAGATCGATCCAAACTACTTTCAACTTTATGCATGTCTTGTTTATCTATATAATATACTGAACGCCCACATGAAAAAATACTATAGTAATTTATTGTAATGTTTTTGAACCACACTATAGTAAAGTGTATTATACTGTATATATATTATAGTATTTACAACAATTAGTTAATGAATGCTACAGCATACTGTAGTATTAACTATAGTAAACTGATAAACTGTAATAAATACTGTAGTATACTTTAGTTTTTGCTACAGTAGTGTATTGTAGTATAATAGTTGTACAAGACTTAGTACGTACAACTGTGCATAATAATCTTATACTAATGCTTTATAGATAAGTGTACACTCAAACAGTTGAATGCTACGCATTTTGATTGATTTATTCATATAAAATATGAATTAACATGCTCACATATTCATCAAGTATTAAAACATGCTATGCATTAAATCGACAATGCATGCATTAAAATAAAATCCCAATCTGAAGCAGAGTTTTAATCACTGATGATATAATAACAGTGCATCCAGCATTTCATTATTTTTTTTGGCTGTATTTTTCTGTTAGAATTTCAATGCATTTTTCATTTCATTTTTTTTTCCAGAGTAAGTGAACGAATGCTAAATAATATGGATATAAGAACCGAAATGAACATATCTGAAGACGAAATTCAGTCCACAAACTCTTCTACACCAGCCGCTATCCAAATTGAGGGCATCTTACTGGAAGACAGCACAGAACTGGTGGGTGTTCAAGTGATCTTGATTTTGGCTTACAGCACCATCATCATCTTTGGCGTGACCGGCAACTCCTTGGTCATATATGTTGTGTACAAGTTTAGAAATTTACACACGGTGACTAACTATTTCATTGTCAACCTGGCTGTAGCAGACTTGTTGGTCAACACATTGTGTTTGCCTTTTACTTTGATGTACACGCTCTATGGAGAATGGAAATTCGGACAGGTGATGTGCTACCTGTTGCCATATGCGCAAGGCTTAGCCGTCCACGTTTCGACCATCACGCTCAACGTTATAGCACTGGACAGATACCGTAGCATTGTCTACCACATGGAAACCAAGATGTCAAAAGACATGTGCATGGTTGTCATTGCGATCACATGGGTGGCAAGCGCGATCCTCGCCAGTCCTCTAGCTATCTTCCGCGAATACGTGACTTTTGATCTATCGCCTGAGCGGACGATTCAGGGCTGCGCCGAGAAGTGGCCTGGAAGTAGTGCGGATGGGACCGTCTACAGCATCGCCATGTTTTTTTTTTTTTTTTTTTTTCTCTTCTTTTTTCTCTGCAGTACGGCGCTCCGTTGGGTCCGCTCATTTTCATTTGCGTACACTCGGATCTGGAACAAGCTTAAGCTACTCAATCACATCAGCCCCTCGGTGTTCCGCAGGCGCCCGAAGCCATCAGCTCCGACAGAGCCGCAAAGATGCTGGTGGTCCGTATTGTTGTCTTCAAAACAAAACCACCGTTAGCTGCTCTAGCCCTTCACAACTACACGTCCTTGTCAGCTTGCTGTGGATATTGACAGCAGCGTACTGGAAATGAAAGACTACAGATTGCTCTATACGGCTTTCCATATTGTGGCCATGTGCTCCACGTTTGCCAATCCCATCCTGTATGGCTTGATGAACAGGAACTATAGAAGCCTTTTTTGGCCGTGTTCAAGTGTGGAAGGTTAAGCAATGGAATGAGAAGGGTTGTAGCAGTGATTTACAGTCGCGAGAAATTCACGCGCAATAAGCCAAATGCAATCAGGGTGGCCTTCACACAATAAAACACTCGCACTTGATGACACCCGCATTCTTTCAAACACACATTACTGACAATATGTCCAAAAATTCCAAAAAGTCTACTGTAAATAAGCATTGTAAAGTAATCTGAAAACTGGACACCATCAAATTGTTCTGATTGTGAACCCTGGAGGACAGGTCATTAAAGAACACCCCACTATTTGTAGAAAATGGGCTCATTTGCTCCGACTCCTAGAGTTAACGAGTTGAGTTTTTTATACTTATACCTGGTCGGGGGGGGGGGGGGAAGCCCATTTCAGCCGATCTCCCAGGTCATGGCGGTAGCACTTTTAGCTTCAAGCTTAGCATGATCTTGAATCTTGATTATACCGTAGCATCTCGTTCAAAATGACCAAAGAGTTTCGCAATTAATTACGCAGCACCTGAAAAGTCCCCCCGCCACGCAATTCCCTGTGCAAGCAGGTGGGCACGATGGTTCTGTTGACGAAAGTTACCTATTTTCAAGGCGCGCGTACTACATGCGCCTGCTGCCACACCACGTACGCAGCAAAGTTTCCTTGATATGACCCGAATTAAGTATAGTTCCTACCATATCGCCCAGGAATCCCCGCAACTTTTCCTTTTCCGTTGGATGTCCTAGTACACGTGTGACCTACAGAAGCGGTCAAGTTTTAAATAGGAAAATATAGAACCGCTTTGGTTCTTTTTGAGCGAGATGCTAACGGTCTAATCAGATTCAATTATCTATGCTAAGCTACAGCTAAAAGTTCTACCGCCAGACCTGGAGATCGGCTGAACGGATTCGAAAACGGTGAAACTCATCTGTTTAACTCTAGGGGATTTGGAAAATTAGCCTATTTTCAAAAATATTGGAGTGTTCCTTTAAGTATAAATTTTTCAAAATTGAGATGTATGCATCACCTTAAGCTGAATAAATAATCTTTCCAATTGATGTATGGTTTGTTATGTACACAAATATTTTGAAAATCTGGAATCTGAGGATGCAAAAAAATCTAAATATTGGAAAATATCCTTTAAAGTTGTCCAAATGAAGTTTCTTAGCAATGCATATTACTAATCAAACATTAAGTTTTGATATATTTATGGTAGGAAATGTACTAAATATCTTCATGGAACATGATCTTTACTTAATATCCTAATGATTTTTGGCATAAAAGAAAAATCAATAATTTTGACTCATACAATGTATTGTTGGCTATTGCTACAAATATCCCCCAGCGACTTAACACTGCTTTTGTGCTGCAGGCTCACGTATGTTTTGACAAATTTATGAGATAATTTGGTGGTGACTTTGTGACTAACCCGTAATTGGTTTGGAATACTGTATTTTTTGTTATAATGTAATATGTATTTGGTTGTATTTGGAGTTAGCATATATGATCTGTAAAAAGAATCAGTGAGACAGGGATCTCACATTGAATATATTCTAGTTTTTATGTTCGTTTCCTGTGAAAATAAATGTTATTTAATGGAAAAACGTTCCTGAAACATTAAAAAGGTATCTATAACTCAGTCATCTTGCACATGTGATTTATCCAGGGTTATTATAGTTACCTAAAACTAGAGAGAAGCAAAGTAACATTTCTCATTTTCATTTCATTTAACTTGATGTACTAAACACCAAAAACATACAATTGATAAATATATATATATATAAAAATAATAAAAATAATATAATAAAAACTACATCATTTAAACATTTTTTAAAAACTAATAAAATGACAAAAACACTCCACAAAATTACTAAAACAAATTTAAATTAAAATGGAAATTACAACAAAACTAATTCAAGACATTAAAAAAAAACTTTAATAGAATCTCAGTTATACTAAAAAAAAATAAAACAATAGATTTGACAGATTGTCAAAACAATAATGACTAAGTTTTTGTTTGATTTCTGTCAAAAAATAAGCACTGTAGTCATAAAGTATTTGCTTGGTTGTTTCTAAAACTCACTTGAATTTAATATATGGTGCCTTTAAAACTGGTCTGAAACAAGTTTAGCAGAAGTATAAAAGCTTTATACAAAAATGCTGTGTGTGAATCAACAATTTGATTGGGCAGCGAGGCAGCAAACCAGCTGCTTTCTGTGTTTACTTTCTAAAACTGAATCTCTTAAAACATCAATACTCTCAGAAAATCCTATCTTCTAAGTTCATATAACAGCAACAGGTCTGTCCGGTTGGCAGTTGTCTCAACTAGTCTGTTATATTCATGTTCCATATTAACTGGACATAGTTCATAAAATGAGACTTTCTGGTATTTAGAATTATAAGATGGCCAAATTACAGCTATAGAGAGGGATTGTGTTTTTATGCCCAACAGAGAAGCCTACAGACTATAAAACGATATGGTTTACAAATGAAATGTATTCCCTCAAGATCAGTAATTCTGATAGCCACTGGCCCATGAAAGATCAATCAGCTGAGAGGAACAGACCAATCAATACTCACCGAGCACAAGGGAACAACATAAAAATAGAATAAGAGGGTCTCAGAGTTTCGATTCTGTCAATTACTGTCCTGTCTGTCTTTGAATGTCCCAAAAGCCACTAGTATTATATCCGCAATTCAATATTGAATTCCTGTCTCTGCGCTAAATGATTTATCTAAAGACATCATGCTGCATTAGGGGTTTTATTTCAAGCAGATGGGTTTTAGCTTTAAAGCTTCAGCATGTCAAATGATGGACTGGAGTGCTGTGGATTATTGTGATGTTTTTATCAGCTGTTTGGACTCTCATTCTGACGGCACCCATTCACTGCAGAGCATCCATTGGTGAGCAAGCGATGAAATGTTACATTTCTCTAAATCTGATGAAGAAACAAACTCATCCTAATCTTGGATGGCCTGAGGGGGAGTAAATAAAGAAATTTAAAGAGATCTTTAAGCTTTAAAGGGGTCATAGGATGCTACATGCACTTTTACAAGTTGTTTGAACTGAAATGTGTGTTTGCAGTGTGTGTACACAACCACCCTATAATGATAAAAATCCACCCAGTGTTTTTTTTTAATCTGGTTAAATTTTTTCCTCTTTCTCAAATCGAGCCGATCTCAGATGCCGGTCTGTGTGACGTCACACAGACAGGCCCCTCCCACGATAGTTTGATTGACAGTAGCGTTTCAGCACAGACTGGACTGGTGTCTTACATTAGATCCGCCCTGAGTGAGCTGTCATCAGTTTGCCATTGTTCACCGCCGGAGCAGATGTAGACAAAAATGACTCCTAACAAGCGATTGAGGTATTCTGTTGTTGGATATAATAATGAACATAGCAGTCATCATTCACTCCCGACATCTGAGCCACTGAAGAAGCAGTGGATTACCTTTGTTTCTGAAAGGAATGCACCCACGATCTACCTAAATGCATTTATGTTCACACAAATCATTCGTGATCCAGCCTCACCTACAGAAGAAGAGAGTGTAAGGTTTTGTAATGAATCTTTGCAAATCGCCTTTCCTAACAATGTGCAATTAACCAGTTTCAGGCTGAATGCGGCTAAATTAAACCAGTCTCTCAAGAGCAGCTTGAGAGAGGGGCTGGTTCAGCATAGCTTCATTAACCTTGGAAAGGAAAATGCTACAAAAACGGCTTGAGGATTAAGACCCTAAAGAATCATATCAACTCTTAAGACCCTTGCAAGAGATCACTCAGAAGGCAGAACAACTGGAGTTTGAGAAGTAATACAAGACACTCAGGAACAAGATGTGTTTTATAGGAAAAACGAATAAATTTATCATAAGAACAAACAATAAAAAGGTCCAAACTGTTTATGGTTTGTCAACAAGTAAACAAAATCCATATAAGTAAAAGAAAACAAAAAGTAACACATTATTACAAAACAAATTTCCCACATTTATTTTAAACAAAGTAAAGGCTTTGTTAAACATGTAATGCAATGCCATAAACAGCACTGATTTATCTTTAGCTGCCATGTTTATAACCGACTTTGTGATATTTAATACAAATATCTTAAAATTGCTTTTTTTACATCGTCGTGAAAATGTAACGTAGTGCTACAATACTAATAGTATTTCTGACTAATAATAGTCAGAAAAATCTTACACTAATTATTATTGGTTAGGAACAGTTTAATGAAACTTTAAATAAAATATCACAGATTGCATTTATTTTTATTTAGTATAATCATATTTGAAACATCAGGCTTTTTATGGCTCATGCAATACGATATAGAAGACCATGCAGCTCATAGTTGAGGAGGGAAAACACCTTAATTTCGTTCAGGGGCAAAAATATGCAATTTTTCCGCTTCGATCCAATAAGTGTTCATCTTGAAATATTATAAACAATATAGTAGTATATTGTTATATAATAGTTATTCTTATGTTTACTTTATGAGATTTAGTAAAGGTTTCACAGAAAGCAAAACAAAATGAGCTGAAGGGGGACGTTTTTAAATTTATAATAAAAAGCCTATATATAGATATAATAATATCAAGCATCAATCAGATGTCAGAAGGCATGTAGAATATTGTGTGCATTTTTTCAGTTAAGTTTTGATCACGCTGATAACTTCAAGGCCTTAGAAATTTGCTTTATAGGGTTAAGGGAATTTATTTAGTTCGAGTCATTCTGAAATGTAATTCTATCAGAGAACATTGAAATAACGCTCATTTTCCAAAAGGGATTGTTTTATTCGGTGGGCTCCAGGGTGCAGGAGGCTCATCCTGAAGAATAGCCTGAATCTTCTTCTCTTTTCTCTCTCTTTTTTGTTGAAACTCTTTTCTTTTCTGTAATAAAATGACCAGGACAATATAAATTCAACATCGCTCCAACGAGGGAAAACAATGAAAAGATTTCGTTCACAGTATGTCTAGTGAAAACTAAAAACAGATTACTTTTAGTTTGAGAAAAGCAACTTGATATATGACATGAATATGTGCATGTGTTTGTGTAAACGTCATGGTACTGTAACACACCAGCCATTTGTCATACATCTCCAAGGCCATTTTTTCTTTTTCCTCCTTTTCATATTCCTCCTCCACTTCCTTTATCTTCTCCTTCCTGCGTTCTGCCCTGACCTTCTCTTCAATAACATCCTTCTTTCGGTCACTCCTATGCAACATGTGAAGAAATTACCAGAAACGTTATTAATGTGTCTGTAACCCGACGCTTTAACATAAGAGCACATTTACATCTTAATCAACGCATATGCTTGAGTGACTTGTGCATGACCAAATGTGAGCTAATTAACAAAATAAATGATGCATATAATTAAAAATGTATCTTTCTTACCATTCAGCGAAAGCAGAAATGGAGTCCTTCTTCTTCTCTTGTTTCTCTTTGGCCTGCTGTAGTTTCTGACTTCTCTCAGTCTGTTTCTTTTCTCTTATCCTGTCTTTAAGGATGCCGTCATGCTCCTCTTTCCACTTCTCAAAAACCTGCTTTTGGAAATGTTTAGAGTGTGATATATTTAGCATTTGGTGCATTTGGTGCTATATATTATATCTGTTAGTATAGCATACACTGTAAAAGATGACTGTGAATTTAACGGTAAAAGACTGTAAAAATGCTACAGTAAAAACCTGTTAAATGTTTAATGGTAAATTCCCCTACTATATACGGTGAAAAACTGTATTGGACATTCATTTTACGGTAGTATACCATTTTTGGAAGTGGAAAAAGACTGTATAATTTACAGTGAATTACCGTAAATTGACATTCCCAGAATTCCCTGCGTTACATTTCAAATTTGATGTTGTTTTGTTGAAATAACTATGTTTCTTCTTAGTTTTTCTAATCAGTTTTCTATATTAGGGTTGTGTGTTACACCTAATGTTGTTAAATGAATGTCTATTGCATTATTTCAGTTTCATGTGTGTTACCGTGATTGTGTGAATGTGCACTTTCTATATATGTTATTATTTAAAAGCTGCTTGTGATGGGCTTTGGTTCATCATGTGACTTTCTCATCTCCTCCTGCATTTGGTGGTTATCAGTGTATTACAAAGCTACAAAACAGATTTCAGTACTTCAATAGGTTGGTATATTAACATTATATCAGTTAATAAAATTACGGTATTTAACTGTAAATTTAAAGTACACCGTAACCTAAAGCTTTGGTTACGAATAGTTTTTTGTAAAGTTATTTTTTAACCTAGTCAAAATAACCCAACTGCAGTTTGATTGAGATTAACTGGAATGCACAATGAAAAAACATGATTTCTGAGAATTATCTAGATTTAGTGTTTGCAAATGAACTCTTCAAATCTAGTTTTAAAGTTGTGCACCTGTAGTGGATAAATAATTTAAAAAAAAATCCTGAACAAATGCCTAATGCCTAATGCCTTTTTAATAAAGTATTTACTATATTTCTAATAAACACAACATTATAATAACCAATGAAAAAATTTGACTAGTTGCCATTTGTTTTTTTTCTTGCCAATAAACTACATTTGAATAATTACCTGTTTTGCTGTTTCCTTTTTTTCTTGCTTTTTATCCATTTCCATTTGTTGTTGCTTTATTGCCTCCTGTTTTTCTTTGGCTTTCATTCTAACGACTTCACTTTTTTTCTCTTTCCAGGCATCATAAGAGGCCTTTGCATCTGCAATTTTAGCAAGCTTGTCCTAGAAGGGAAATAACAAACATTTAATAAATCACACCAGGATTGTGGTGACTAAAGAATTCAAATGTGCATTAAACATTACTTCTTGCACTTTCTCCTCTTTTAATTTCTCTTCCTGCTTTTTTGCGCTCCTTGTTATTTTTAAAGTTCCTTCTTTCTTTTTTAGCCATTCCTTTTAAGAAAGAAAAAAATTATTCGAACACATTTTAGATGCATTAAAAGGGTCTAAAAATCATTGGCGAGTCTCTAGACACCTGGTACACAGCAGCTCTCAGTGAATCTGCTGCTTCTGGAACCCGTTGGCTCTCCTCTGTCCTCTGGTCCAAAATCTTCAGCGCTCCCAGGTATTTCGACTCTGCTTTATAAGAGCTCTTGTGTTTTCTGGAACTGGATGACCGAGAGCTTGAAGGTCTAATGTCCAGAAGATGTTGTTCAGTATCGATGAGTTTCAATGTTTGGTGCATGCTTCTGAGTTAAAAGTGCATTAAATAATGTTTTACTGATTAAAGCATTAAAAACCGACAGATATGATTAAAAGTATGAACATGCATATCAGCGTGTGACCAAGTGAAAACTGTTTTATTATATGATTAATATGTGCCTCCAAGGAGGCAAGATAAAAAAAATAGCTTGAGAAATAATTAAAAGAAGTGTTTAGAAATGCATAAACTTGTTGAGATAATCGTTTGACTTGTAATGTAAATTATAATATACACTAGCGCTCAAAAGTTTGGGATCAGTAAGACTTGTAATGTTTTTTAAAGAAGTCTCTTCTGCTCAGCGAGGCTGCATTTATTTGATCAAAAAACAGAACAATAAAACGGTAATCTTGCAAAATGTTATTACAATATAAAATAATGGTTTCTATTTTAATATCCTTTAAAATATAATTTATTTCTGTGATGCAAAGCTGTATTTTCAGCATCATTATGTCCGTCTTCAGGTGTCCGTAGCGTCATAATCCTCTAATTCGGATTTATTATTAGAATTATCAATGTTGGATAATAATTTTTTTTGGAAACTGCAATACTTTTTTCAGGATTCTTTGATGCATCAAAAGTTAAAAAGAACAGCATTTATTCAAAATATAAATATTTTCTAACGATATAAATCTCTGCTATCACTTCTTATCAATTTAACACATCCTCGCCGAATAAAAGTTTTAATTTCTTTCAAAAAAAAAAGAAAGAATAAAAATGTACAGACCCCAAACTTTTGAGCGATAGTGTACATACAGTATATGATTATAGCTATTGGGGTTTTGGAATGACATGAGGATGAGTAAACCATTTTTGTGGAGTTTTCTTTCAATTGTGCTGTAAAATCATCTTCTAAATGCTGTGTAAATATGACATGATTTTACACCTTTAAAATAAGATTTCAGAAGTCCATCGTGCACATATACAGCATGAGGTATTATACAAATTCACTGACCTGTCTGCTGATCTTTCAAGGTCAAGAGCACCCTGCAAACTCTCCTGCTTGGACAAGTGCATGAAGACAGATTTACTGAAGAATTACAGTAGCATTTACAATTTGACATGGCACGTAAATGACCTTGATTTGTTGGGTACTGCTTCCTTTAGTAACATGTCGTACAATGCTGAAACAGATGCCATTTTTTTTAGAAAACCATCAGAACAAGATCTTTTCACCTGACTTGCATGCTTTTCTTCAAAGGATGTTGAATAATTTCTCTCTTTGCTCTCTTCTGAGGCAGCTGCAATGAAAATTGCATATTTAAAATGATTAATAACTACAGTACTTAACTATAATTTACTTTAAATGATTACATGTCAGGTCACAGATGACCAATACCAATTTACCAAAATGCAATGTCATTACTACAGAGTCTCTGAGCATGGTTTCCGCACATACCGCTGCCTACAGTGTCTGGAGCCTCAGACATGATCTCTGCTGGTGAACAACTCTCTGGCATGGCCTGGTCTTCATCTGGATCCTGCAGTAATCATGTGGTCGAAAAACAAAGCAAGGGTCTTTCAAAACATCGCCTTGATTTAGACCTGATCAGCTTGTGAGATATTAACTAGCACTAGACAATAACAACAGATTCTACACTCTTAAAAACAAAGGTTTCAAAAGGGGTTTCGCAGCAACGCCATAGACACTGTAAATCATTTTGGGCTCCTCAAAGAACGATTTTTTCTTAGTTTGAAGAATATTTGTGAGGACTGGAGCACAGAAGCAGTGTTTAGTCGCTGGGGGGATATTTGTAGCAATAGCCAACAATACATTGTATGGGTCACAATTATACATTTTTCTTTTATGCCAAAAATCATTAGGATATTAAGTAAAGATCATGTTCCATGAAGATATTTAGTAAATTTCCTACTGTAAATATATCAAAACTTAATGTTTGATTAGTAATATGCAGTGCTAAGAACTTAATTTGGACAACTTCAAAGGAAATTTTCTCAATATTATAATTTTTTTGCACCCTCAGATTCCAGATTTTCAAATATTGTCCGATCCTAACAAACCATACATCAATGGAAAGCTTATTTATTCAGCGTTCAGATGATGCATACATCTCAATTTCGAAAAATGGACCCTTATGACTGGTTTTGTGCTCCAGGGTCACATTTTAGAATCTTTTGTGCAATGGAAAGTTTCCATGGATGTGAAAACCTTAATAAATGTGAAAGCATACAAATGGGTCCTCTAAATTCATACTTGCAATTAAAAAATTTAACATCTCTAAGCTTTAGCATTTACAGCATTTAAATGGGTTTCTGCTGACACTTTTTTATTTCCATTATCAAGCCGTTCTCACCAGAACACTGTCACATGCAGAGGTTTGACTCTTCTCAGAAGAGAGGGCTATAGACATAGAAGACGTGGCTGTTCTGCTGTAGGCAGGCGTCTCTCGACCAAAGTCACACATATTCACTGTCCTCTGCCTGGGTTTGGGTCTGGGTGACATGTCTTGAGTAGGACAACCTGTTTACATTAAAGAAAGTGTATTTTAATTGTTAGTTTCTGACATTTCTTAAGCTAATTGTATAGTGGCTGGTGCATACAAATACAGACGACTCTAGGACTGGATTGTAATTGCAGTGATTAATATGTTTCTAGCATGTTGTGTGTTTGGCAACAGTTTTTTTAACCCTAAATTATGCAATGTGTAGCTTTTCATTTCTCAAACAACCGTGTAGGAAGACGTAACCATGAACATATTCCAGGATGTCAATGTCAAGATTCATCAGAGTCCTGAGCACCTTTAGCTTTGATTATATTGTGCATTAATTGGGGCATTGTTTTGATAACGTCATGCACAGTGTTGGGGGTAATGCATTACAAGTAACGCGAGTTACGTAATCAGATTACTTTTTTCAGGTAACTAGTAAAGTAACACATTACTTTTTAATTTACAAGAGAATATCGGAGTTACTTTTTCAAATAAGTAACGCAAGTTACTTTGTTTCCAATTTATTGACTGACAGCTCTGGTGTTGCCATGGTGACAGAAATCAGAAGATGTTACTGTAGCTCTAAAATAAATATGAATGCATTAATTCATCTCACTCACAAAAAACAAACAAAAACAAACAGATTCAGTATTCCTCAAAATGAATAAAATTAACGCAACTCAGAATATGACGCAAACCTGCAATAATTAAATGTATAACACACAAATATGCTTTATGTTTTAATCCCATCTATTAGCTTCTGAGCTTCGTCTGATGCCAGTTCAAGCGTACTAATAATCACACATTACTCTAGACGAACATCTGTGTGTCTTTGTTTATTGCTGAAGTGTGTTCTTCTGCATTCTACTGTACTTTCCCTTCAGCCTGAGCGCATTCATTTAACCTCTGGTGTGAAAAGGCTTTTATATTTGCCAGAAATAAAATTTTTTATTTTAAAAACAAACAAGCAAGCCCTGTCCAGATTTACAAAGTAATGCAAAAGTAACGTAACGCATTACTTTCCATGAAAGGTAACTAACGCATTTAGTTACTTTTTATGGAGTAACACAATTGTAATGCATTACTTTTAAAAGTAACTTTCCCCAACACTGGTCATGCAACATGACAGTATTTATTTCCATAAAGAGTTGCATTGATGTTTAGCTGAGATCTTGTATTGACACTGGGAGAGTCGAACAGCTCAGGACTCTGTGGTGCCTTTTCTTACATGAAGATTATTCCTCATGCTCACTGAATTCACAATTTGAGCCTGATGAATCTTAACATCGTCATCCTGGGATATGTTCATGGGTACACAGATGTTTGAGAAATGAAAAGCTACACATTGCATCACATTGCAATAATGATCCAATCCTAGACTCTTCAGTATTTTGCTTATTTAAATCCAAATGGCCAGGCAGTGTACAAACACAGACAGTAGTGTTATTAGTGTTATCTTGCAAAGATGGCAGACCTTAAACAATAGCATAGATGCAAAGACTGCCCTGACCTGTGGAGAGTTTTGGTTTAACGCTTCTCTCCCTGGGTTGAGGAACGGGTGGTTCACTATCTTCACCAATCCTTTGGTTGTCCTCATGTTTTTCTGAAGGCAATGGCTCTGGACAGGATTCCCATTGGCTGTTCTCAGAGTTTAGTAGCAGTGGAGATTCTGTCAGGCTCTTCCTCACCACAGATTCGGTCTGGTTCCTCGAATGCATGACTGATTTGGACTGCTCGTAAGGTAACGCGGACTCTGGTAGGAACTTGTCAGATAGAGAGGAAAAAGGGGAATCCGGGGACTGCGGATTGTAAGAATTGCTTTGCGAATGGACAGAACTACGCTGGTCACCTTCACTTTTCATGGAGTTCAGCTGTTCGGAGTTCACAGGCGAGCTGGTCCTTTTGGTTTTCAGAAAAGATACTTTTTTGGGTTTGACATTTTCCTCTTCATCACCCGAAAGCTTGAAATCGTTGATTTTGCCTTTGGTCTTCCCAGCTTTAAATCTCGCCTTCTTCTGTTTTTGCATCTTAAGGAGTTCATTGAGTATGTCTGCTGAATTCAAGTGTTTAAAGGTAAAGAACACAGTGGCAAAACTGAAGTGCATGCATACAAATCATGTTATATAAGAGGATAAACAAGCTGATTCAGGGTAAGGTCAGTGGCACGAGTATCATCAGTATACCATGCAGTGAAGATGTTTTAAACAAGCATGACACTGTAAAACCAACCATCATCATCATCATCAACTTTACCATCTTCATCATCATCATCAAAGTCATCAGAGTAGCTATGCCTGTTGGCTCTAGCAGACACAGCTGTCTTCAGCTCATCCTGAAATTGAAGAACATGCACGTGTCATAGAGAGTATTTTTGCGGCTCACTACGATTTGAGACAATCTAAAGAAATGCTTTACTTTGTAGCACGCTAATGATTTGATACAATACCTGAAAAGTTGTTCTTCTGGATGTTTTAGGGCTTTTCGTGTAAGCAAGCGTTGTAGAAAAAGGCTCATCATCCATCGTATCGACTGTTTAAATGCGATCATTCATTAATATGCAAACATGCATGCTGGTTTTAGATATAGCATGTAATCATCAGACGTTCAAACGATTAAAAGCTCATCATGGACGCCATTCGTTTACGTGAGTTACCAAAGCAACTACCGAATAGAATCTACTACGGCGAAGGCAAAGCGCGGTGACGCTGCTGTATGGCAAGCGCTTTATACATTGAATGCCACAAGCTTTACCGGTTCATTCAAATCTTAAAAACGGAGGAACTCATCCAGTTGAAGACGGATGTAAAACCTTTGGATCACACACTGCTTTTCTCCATCTCTGTGAAGCATGAAAACAGAGCATACAGATGCTTGACGGATAAGTTGTCAAGTATGGAAGGCCGTTTCTGTCTCTCAATAAAAAATAAAAAGGGAATTGTGACTTTTTTTCTCTCACACAACTGCGAGTTTATATCTCACAATTCTGACTTTATTTCTCAGAATTGCGCCCTTATATCTCGCAATTCTGACTCTTTTTTTCTCGCAATTGCGAGTTTATATCTAACAATTCTTACTTTATTCTTACTTTATTGTGGCTCTTTATCTCACAATTCTGAGATATTCAGCTGTTATTTGATCTTGTGGACTGCGTGTAAACACCCATTACGTCAAATAGCTTAGTCAGGACAGCACATTAAGCAGATTGTGAATGTAAACAACTGTATAAACACACATATAAAATCATATTGAATTAAATAATCCTTACGTATTTCAATTGAATAATTGATTAAGGATTGTTCAGTTATCCAATTAAAGTACGTCAGGATTATTCAATTCAATTTGATGGCATTTTACTATTAATTAAATTGCGTAAGTCTTAATAAAGGCTTTGTGTGTGTGTGGGGTGTGTGTGTGGGTGTGGTGTTGTATGTGTGTGTGTGTGTGTGTGGTGTGTGGTTTGCACAAAAAGGAAGTGCATTTGTGTATTTAGACAAATGTTCCAAGCATTTTATCTGTCACACAATGTTTGTTCATGTGTGGTGCCCCTTTGTCATGACTGGGCCAATATCTGAGTATATAACTGAAAATATAATACCATATCTACCCACCAGGGGGAGGTAGATATCGTGAAAAATGTTCTTGACAGGAAAATAATAACGTCGTTATTATTTGAGCTACTTGAATAATGGAAAAAAGAGGGGAGCAGAATTAACATCTATGTTTGGATTGTCTTGTTATGTTCAGGTTCTTTTAATCATTGAAATACAGCGAAGTTACAGAATGAAAAGACATTTTAATGAAAACTGTTCTGTTCTTGCAGTGTAATGTCAGTCAGTCACTATTTTGTTTTATTGAAGAAAAAGATCCATAGAAAAAATTATAATGTCCTTGCAAAGAAAAAAAAATGACCACATAAATTTCCGTTAAATCAACACAATCTGTACAATGGTACATTGGGGCCTTTTACGTACTTTTTAGAGTGTATGTATTTGTCACAACACAACCACCACACACACACAAACACACGCACGCACACGCACCACACACACACACACAACACACAAACACACACACAAACACACCCACAACACACACACACACACACCCAAAACCAAAAACACAAAGTAAAGTTTCTCTTCCTGTACCTTTGTCAACAACCTGCAAGCAGCACAAATGTCTTCTTAATAAGATCTTGACCTCTGCATGACACTATCTTTTTCTCCATCACAATCCTTATTTTTTTCTTTCCTGTTCTTGTCCTGCTGTGTTTGTTTTTTCATGAAGAAGTGTCTGTGATATTACTGGCACCGCTCTCATCAGCTGTGTTTGGACAGCAGCTGTTTAGATCCCTTCCATGAACTGTATGTGTTGGTAATACTTCATAATGACTTCCATTAATACGTCATTAACATTATTCATTCGTGTCTATTTAGAACATTCTTACCCAAGACAACTATAGACTAGAATCGTGCATACAAATTGATCTGGAATTTATTAAAAAAATTACAAAAATTTATTTCAACCTGTTTATTTTTTATTGTATGCATTGTATAATCACACTTTATTTTAAGGTCCAGTTCTCACTATTAACTCTAACTCTAGCCTCAATAAACTCCTAATGTGCTGCTTGTTAATAGTTAGTAAGCTAGTTGATAAGTTTAGGTATGGGGTTTAGGATTAAGGGATCTAAAATATGCTCATGCAGAATAATAAGGCATTAATATGTGCTTTATAAGAACTAATAAACAGACAATATTCTAGTAACATGCATGCTAATGAGCAACTAGTTAATCGTGAGAAACTAAACTAAAGTGTTACCTATTGCATCTAGTCTGAGTGTGTTGTATGTCTGCTATATATCATATATATATGATAAAATAACTGTTAGATAAAATTATTTTAGTTTGAAAAAAAAATGCTTATTAACATTTTTTGTATGATGTATATTATTTTACAGCTTTGTTGCTATGACAATGTCTTGCATGCCATAAACTAAACATAAAATGATGAGATCAATGACACCTTTTTTAACAGAATAATGAATATAAGTGCCTTTTTAAATTCTAAACTTCACATTTCTTCTGTTAAATCCCCCCAAAATCAGCCCCATTTACTTGCATTATCCTTGCTTTTTCCTTTTCTACAAAGTCAAAATGATTTTTTGTACTCTCAGAAAAAAAGTACGAAAGCTGTCACTTTTTCAAAAGGTACATGTTTGTACCTAAAGGGTCCATATTGGTATCTTAAAGGTACATATTAGTACCTAAAAGGACATACAACTTTTGTACCTTTTTGTTTTTTCTGAGAGTGTGTGGTACTCAACATTATGTCGAAAATGCTGTTGATTGAGCTTTTATATTAAACCAGAATATTCCTTCAGCCTTGCCACTAATTCGTACTAAAGTGCTTAGAGAATGACTGAGTATTGCTGTTCTGTTATCCTTTTACACGGAGAGTAAAGTGCATATGCAGGGGATATTAGAATATTGTAATATTGCACTTTTCAGTTTCCTTTTTTAAACGGCATATATGTTTGCATATTCTAATTAAACTAGTAAAATGACTTGAAAGGATAATGTGCATAAAATAACCTGCTACAAAAGTTCTGCTGACCTCAGGTCTGGGTCGGTGCTACCTGCCATGTTCTTTCAGGTAAGCAAATATGAAAATGAAATTAAACATAATCAAGCAATAGCAGCGTGAACCAGAACCAGCCAAACACCAACCATACATTTCAACATCAAGTTCATCAATACATTCATGTCTGAAGGAGGTGCATGCTATAGTTGTCAGGTTTAAAAGACCTGCTTATGTCAGTGTAACCAATAGGTTTTATTAAGTTACTTTTCACAGTTAAATCTTGTAAAGTTTTAAATGCACCCGCTGTGTGTGCTACAACAAATGGAGAGGTTCTTATTAAGAGGAAGAGACTTTTTAAATCTCTGCGGTTTGTTTGAGTTGTAAGCTGCTTGCTGGTTTGTGTCAAACAGAAAAAGGGGTATGATGGAAGATGCCTCGGAGCACCAAACAAAGCCTGGATGTTTTTTTGTCAATGAAATATAAAGCTATAAATAATACTGGTCCTGGAGATGGAGAGAGTAGGAAATTGGATGCAGTAAAGTGGAATTTAGTATGTCAACGATACAACTGTTAAAACAATTAGTTTTTCCAGTGTTTCATTTGTAGTCTGCTTTAACGTAGCGTGGCGTATTTTGAAGGTGTGCTTATTTTATTTCCTAAATGCTGTAAGTTCTGAGGTCTGTACTATGTGCATGCAGAGAGAAAACATGCCTGCCATAAATAATAAAAGGTCATTTGTATCATGTGACATTTTTATCATATTTATCATAACTGTTTGCTTGGCAAGTGTCTTGTATTTTTTTTTTCATTTTAATTCTTCTCTTTATTACTTTTCTGTTGCAGGCTGTTGAAAATAACTGAAATAATTTGATTAAATGATATGGACCTATAATGTGGTTGGCAGACCTAGAACTGCTCCAAAAGCTGTGCAGTTACTGAAAAATAATTGCACACCTTAGAACATTTGTTGACCAATCAGAATCATGCATTCAGCAGCCTCGTGGTATAAAACATGAAGTGTCTTCAATAAATGAAGTAATCAGCTGCATTAAAATAGCCATGCTCAAAATACCAGCTCCAAGTTTTCTCTTTCTATATTTGATATAAACTAAAACTTAATTTTAGTTTGTGTCATATCAACACATCTATTAAAATCCCAGTGGAACCTGGACTGTAAAACATCAAAGATAATAAGAAGATATTAAGTTGTTAATTAAATTGGAATGTTTATGCATGCATGCGTTCCTGAGAGAGTAAGCCTCAAAGTATTAAAGAGATCATCACATTGTAGCAGATAATTAGTGATTAGCATGTCTGACCTTTATATAAATGTATTGTGATTGGTGTGAACAGGCATGTAATATAAAGTTTTGATATATTTTGATACATTATAAGCACAGCTATAGCAATGAAGACAAAAGAAATGATATCGCTGGAATCAGATTTGACGTTAAAATCATTGACAGCCAATCAGAATCAACCTGACTTAACCATTTAATGTGGCAGATGGCAAAACTTCAGTGTGCGTATAGTAAACAAACTTATTGTTCATTGGTGTGGACGTTAATTATCGTTATAGGCGTAATGGCCAAAAGAAATCACGATAAGATTTTTCATATCAGTCGAAATCGATAATTATCACGATACATGTCAAATCTTTATTTCTTTCAAGTTTAAAGACAGAGTTTTGAAAGTTGTCGAAAGCAGATTGTGGTTTTAAACGACTCTTTATGGTCAGAACATGACAAACACTGCATATATATATTCCATTACTCCTTTAATATATTTAATACATGGGTACATTAATAATATCATAAAATTGTATATGAATATCCCACATTTCTGCCATAATACCATGGTGCAGTTAGTGTTACTACAGTAAATCCATAGTAAATGATGGCAATTTGTAGATTGAAAAACGCTGTTTCATCAGGGGCTAAACTAGTTTAAATCACCGTGTCTGTGTTATGGAATTTTAAAATCTGTTTTGTAAGTCTCTCACCTTTAAAGGTTAAAGTGGACGTTTTTATTTATTTATCAAGAAACATTCTGTTCTCTGGTGCATCATCAAGTTTTTGTTCCTAACCCTGATATCATCACAGAGACGTCTATTGGACGTTTCCTATCAGATGTCAAGAAGATGTCTTTAAGATGTTTAAGATTCAGTATGCATGTAAAACTGACATCTTACAGACGTCTATCAGTGGTTTGTACACAGCAGATGCTTTCCAGATCTTTAACAGACCTCTTGCAGACGTGTGTGTATAAGAGCATTCAGCTGACAAATGTAATGTCCTCTCTAAAGACACAAAACTGATAAACACAAGTATTTTTCTGCTCCATATGGCACCTCACGGTTTGCTGGACAAACACTCGTCGTATTTGTGCTCCTAGAGACAGCTGTGTCCACACATAGACACAGACCATCATGTTTTTTCTCTCTCCTGATGTGCCGCCGTGGATGTTATTTAGCTGTGTAGTTGTCACTCTCCATGTGGTTCTCTTTGCCCTTCTCCTCCGAGTAAACACGGCATCAGTGCTCCAGTCTTAAAAGGTCTGGTCATAGGCTGTTTATCGTGGCTGCCTTTTAAGAGCAGAGGCTGGCAGCCGTGGGCCTTTTTCTGTAAACACATGACGTGGGGTTGTAAGATGGTGAAACGAAACTGTGATAAATCCCTCTTCTATAGATGTAAATATGCCATGGCACAGTTACACTGTAAAAGGGGGAATTAGCTAATGCGGGCTTTGGTTTATGTTTAAAATATATTGCAAACTCATATATGGTGCTTACATGTAGCTGATTTGTTAGGGGGAAATGTGTGGTAAAGTAAGCATCATCTGATATATAGATTTTCCTCCTCACTGCTTAGCACATTCTTCCATACTGAGCTCAGGATGACCATATTAGGAGGCAAATGCAACAATGTGGTTTATTCCTTTTCCGTTTCAACTTTGCTTAATTTATTAGAAAAACACTACATGCTGATTTGTGAATTGCTTAAACACGATGAAGGTGTCATTTATTTGAGCTGGTCTTAAAATAAATTCTGAAAAAAAAAAAAAAAAAAAACGAATTAGGTTAAAGGGGGCTCATCTATTTGATTTATAAGCAACCCTCTTATTAAAGGGATAGTTCACCCCAAAAATGAAAATTCTGTCATTATACTCACTCTCAAGTTGTTCCAAACCTGTATGAGTTTCTGTCTTCTGTTGTGCACATACGAGGATATTTAAAGAATGTTGGTAACCAAATAGTTGACGGTAGCCATTGACTTCCATAGTATTTTTTTTTCATAGTGGGATAGGTCAATGGTTTATTTACTGTACATTTCAAGTATCTTTTTGTTTAGTTTTTGGGAACAAAAGGAAAAGGAGAATAAAGAACGGAAGGAAAAAGCACAAAAATGAGAAACATGCCAAGACAACACACTCTCGTGGCAATTTGTAACTGTTTTAAAAATGACACATTTCTGTATATGAATCATATCGCATGCATCAAATAATTGAAATGTCAGCTGTCGAACTGGAGGACACAATATAGTGTGATACAAACAGATTAATTTGCATTTTCTTTGAAATTGATTTTTGTTTGACATGAAACTAGTTGAGGTGCTGATGACATGAAATAAAATATTAAATAGCAAGATAATTAATAGTAAGTAATAGTGGTATATTTTTGTTCACTGTAAAAAGTGTTAACATGCAATTGTTACCTTAACAAGGTATTTCTTACCGGAGACATTCAGTAAAACCAGATAATTTAGATGCATGACAATAATTGTAGTTAGTAACGTAATCCATCACATTTAACGTGTTTAGGTAATATAATCAGGCTACTTTGGTTAAATTGGGTAATTTTGTCCCATATTGATATAAAAATACAAAGAGAAAGAAAATATATTCCATTCTTTGTGATTAACAACATGAAGTGCATTAAACATTATATTACGTCACGGTTTCCCAAACTGTGGTTCATGAAGGAACTGCACGGGGTTTGTGAGTTTAATCAAAAGCTAATAATTAATTAAATCATAAACATTTTTAATTAAAATAATATTTTTAAATGACAACAATCAAAATAAAACACTTAATAAAAATATGAAGTATACCTGTTTACCTGCATGTCATGTGATCACTTGAGTAATATGTAATCATGTAATCAATAAAAAGTAACTGTTGTCTGATTGCGAGTATTTTAAAATGTAATCTAATCTAATTACAAGAACTTAATGTTTGGAACCTGATTATGTAATTCAGATTATATGTAATTGGTTACTACGCAGCAGTGGTTACCATTTTAGGTTTATTGCCATTGGTTTGTAAAGGTTTAAAATATTACTTTAAGGGCTGATTATGTTGATTGGTTTTACAATTGCAATAGCAAGTCTTTTTTCAATCTACACTCTTAAAAATAAAGGTGCTTCAAAAGGTTCTTCACAGCGATGCCATAGAAGAACCATTCAGTCAAAGGTTCTTTAAAGAACATCTCTTTCTTACCTTTTTATGATCTGAAGAACCTTCTTTCACCACTAAGTACCTTTTGTGAAACAGAAAGGTTCTTCAGATGTTAAAGGTTCTGTATGGAACCATTTAGACAAAAGGTTATTCTATGGCATCGATGTGAAGAATATTTTAAGGACCTTTATTTTTAAGAGTGTAATTTCTGGACTCTGCTTTAAAGGACCCAGACTTGAGTCCAACTCGAGTCCAGTTTTGGACTCAAACTCAGTTGGTTAAGGACTTGGTCTTAACTCAGCTGGACTCGGAAGCAACACTAGTATGAATTTATACAACATTGCGACCTCGTAAAATAGTCACATTTCCTTGTGAGATCGGGTTGATCCAAAACCAGAATTCTTTGACATTTCTATAATGGTTGATTCATGAATGCGTTCGAGTGTTTGTAGGACAGCTAAGATTGTTTTTTCTGCTGCAAGGTTTTATTATTAAGGTCCCCTTCCTCAGCTCTCTCTATTATTAAAGCTTGTGATGTTTCGGCGTGAGGATGCTCTAGGAACGTCTCCTGCTGTGCTCACTGCCAAGTGCCCTCAAGTTATCTACGCTTAAGGACTCTGGGCATGCTGTAGAAATTGATTTTTCAAAGTTGTAAATAAAACAAAGATTACACTGTTAAACAAATTTGGTTTGGCTTTTATTTGAAATGTTTCTTTATATGGAGTTTGAGATGCTGAGTATAAAAATCACATGCCTTTTTGTGTATCATAAAGATGCTGACAACTCATACAAGTTAATCTGTTATTACTCATGCATAAAAATGACAGGGCACATGCATAATACTGAGCTAACAACAACAGTTTGACAGAAGTGACCAGAAATGTACAATGAATGATTTTTGTCTGTTATGACTGGAATGTTTTAGAAAGCACTAGAATATTACAGAAACTTCGAAGGTGTTAAGTAGATAGCCTTTAGCAAAATGATTACAAAAACTTCTCTGTGTTAAACCAGTGCTTCATAATTCATGATAGAAGTTCTGAAATGCACCTGACCTAAATATTTAGGCAATAATTCGCACCACTGAATTACAGAAGAACCGTAAAACAGATTTTTGTTATATTGTGTTACTGGAGTAGTTTATCAAGAAAATACAATTTCAGTCTTTCTACTTAATTTCAGATTTAATTCAATGTGTTACTCGCCGTTCCGAGTAATTATACGTGAAATTACTTTGTTTCTGCACCATATTCAACACTTTGACTTTGCGTTGTAATAAATTGTTTGGTGAACTATCAAGTCATTTTAGAACTAAAAGCATTATTACTTGAGTTCATTTTTTTAGTGTGAGCTAAGTGTTAACACTACTACTGGTGCTAAAAATAACAACAGTAATCTCAGATTGGTGTTATAATAAACTGAGCTGTCAGGGGCCAGTCTGTCTACAGCACGTTAATTAAAATCCTCATCATGCTGTTTTGCTGCTCTGAATTAATGAGCTCCTGCCCATAAACAGGATCAAAATCCTTGATCGGCAATATTTTAATGAGTGCTTTCAAAACTTAAATGTGTGATGCTTTACATTCTGTAATAAACATTTCTCCTGGTGGATGGTGTGTTGCTATGGCTTTGAGCTCTAGTCACACACATACAGAAACCATCATTGCGTTCATAAATGCGTGACAGGATTACATAATGATGCCGACTCTCTCCCAGAAACTAATCTTGTGGAAGAGTCAGAGTTTGGCACTCTGTCAGTAAAGTTCATCTACTGTACACAAACCTCTGATTGCTACTTTAAATATAGTTGGTGCAAAATGGCACACAGATATACAGTAATCGATCAGATTTACGTAGCATTCATTATTTTTAAGCATTTTAAATGCATTCTGCTATCTCCGCAATCATTTCACCCCCAATAGAAAATCACTTTATGCCACAGTGGGTATTCGTTTCATTTCATGCTTTAACACAATTTCTAGTCCAAGGTCAAAAACGCTGTGTTATGTGCCTGCCTGCAAATCCACTTGTGGTTCATTCTCAAGAACGCAGAGATGGAGTGAATGTGTGTTGGTTTGGAGTATCATTCAGAGTGCTTCACGTTCAGTTTGGTTTTCTGTGTTGTTAACTCAAACTCCCCTCAGCCATCCACAGGTCTTCAGATAAACAATGAGTCAGAACAAACATCCTCTATGGCTATGAGGAGTCAAGGACCCGAGGACCCTCAGAAGGGGAATTGGGGGGAGAGTGTCGTGTCATTTATGGGTAGGAGGGAAAAACAAGTTCAAGGGACTGTGGGAACACATATGAATAAATTCACGAGCAGCAGACATTCTGAGGGTTACTTTAAGAGGGAAAATATTGCATGTACACTCTCAGAAAAAAAGGTACAAAAGCTGTCATTGGGGCGGTACGTTTTCAAAAGGTATACCTTTGTACCTAAACAGTCCATGTTAGTACATTAAAGGTACATATTAGTAACTAAAGTGTACATATCAGTTCCTAAAAGGTACACAAAGTGTGCCTTTTGAAAAGGTACTGCCCCAGTGACAGCTTTTGTACCTTTTTTTCTGAGAGTGTATAGTTTAGTCCATAAGATTGATTTTTTTAAAAGAAGGACCCCAATTTATTATACAAGTGTCAGTACTTACAGTTAAATCAATCATTTGATACATTGGCTACAACGGAAAATTGAATGTACACTGAATTGAGCACTGTAACTGATACATTGATACACTTATTGTGTGCATGCATTTGAAACACTGTCCTGTGGTTCATTTCTGTAGTTACATCTATAATGACACTGTGGAACATACCTCTACCGCATAAACCTAACCAGACCACCAACCTCCGACTCTTACCCGCATCCCACCTCAATTGCAGCAAAAGTGTTTTACAATTCAAAATGAACACAACAGGTATAGTACCTAACAATTCATAATTGGAGTAATAAGTACATAGACACCTCATATAAAGTGGGACCAAAGAAATTTAGGTAACACTTTATTTTAAGGTTTCCTTTTTAACAAGTTCATGTACTACTAGACAAATAACAATTATATGCAAATATATACACAGTACCCTAAACCAAACTCTAATCCTAACCCTAACATATAGTAAGTACATGCAGTTAATTAATATTACTCCGTCCTTAATTACACTGTAACACGGACACCTTGAAATAAAGTTATAACGTAACAAAAGAGTTATATTACAAATAAATGCTGTACTTTTGAACTTTCTATTCATCTGTGAATCCTGAAAAATAAAATGCATCACGGTTTCCACAAAAATATTGTGCAGCACAACTGTTTTCAACATTAATAATAATCAGACATGTTTCTTGAGCAACAAATCAGCATATTATACTGATTTCTGAAGATCATGTGACACTGAAGACTGGAGTAATGATGCTTGCTGAAAATTCAGCTTTGCCATCAAAATTTTATAACACATTCACATTTAGAAACCAGCTGTCTGAAATTGTAAAAATATTTCACAAAATTACCTTTCAATCAAATAAATGCAGCCTTGCTGAGCATACGATACTTTTTCCAAAAACATTTAAAAAATCTTACCAACCACATACAGTAATTTTGAACCATGGTTTTATATAACCGCGTTATATACCGTGTGTACATATAGTGGTATGGTTGTAGGATTACTCAATGATTATGTTCCCATGTTATATGTTTGTGAATGGACAAATAACATCAAGACACTATTGCTATCTCAGCCGCAATGCTGTTTGTTTCACCAGCTGCAGCGAGGTTTGTTCCCGTTGCCAGCTCTGAGGAATACACCACACTGTCTTACACAAGATTTTGGACTTGATGCATTGCTACAGAAGCCACCTAACCAATCAGCAGCCTCCCTGAGGACACTGGTCCTAACAAACTTCTAAATCAATCCCGTCGCTCCATTACACTAGGCACAGATCTAGCAGTGACTCCAGTTTGGCATATGTTTCACAGCACCCATGGAATCTGAATTATTCATACTTGGCACCACTGGAAAAATAAACGTACCAAACATGACGTACACTAATGAACTGATGGCATGATTCAATGAGTCATGCTTGTGACAGACATGGAGATTGGAGACTTCATTTATTTAGTGGTAAAATATTTGTATTCATGTCTCAGAGCCATTTATATACAGTCTGTCATTTAAGCTGCAGCTACGTTAACATTTGGCGAAAAGAAAGGTGAAAAATCCATTTGTTTGACATTGAAACTATAAGCAAACTACTGCTATTCCGAGGGAAAGAGAAGCAAAAATCAAAACAGATCTGTGTAAACAGGGGCTTGGATGAACAAAAATCGCTGTTTTGTTCCAAACTTTAATGGTTTTAAAAGCAATGAATTCTTAATGGAGTGCTATTTTAGCATGAGACTGAGTATTTGTCAGGTTTATGCATGGTCAGAGAGAGAGAATAGAGGAGCGAGATGATTATAGCTGGCGCTGTATGGCTTTTAAAGCTTGTGGGCACAGATAGAGTCAGATCTCGACATCATGCAACCAAGAAATGAGGATGAAGCTAGCAAACCAAGAAGAAAACAAATATCTCATCTCTGACACAATGATTCAAGAGAAGCTTGAGCTCCAGCTCTGAGGCAAACTCTTTAATTAATGCTGATAGCCAGTGTTTATGTGACGATCACATAGATATGATCAAGGCCAATATCACACACACACACATACACACACATGCAGTATGGACACAGAAAACACATAAACGACCACACAACTACTGAAAGCACATGCATAAACTCTAAAACAAAAAAATGCTGGTATGGCATAATATGTTGACACATCTGTGTAAAAGAGTACAATATGAAACATGCATAATATCACTATACAATCATTTTTGTTGATTCCTACATATGAGAGCAAAGATTTAGTTTACTGTGGAGTAAGAAGAAGTCAGTAATTTGAGAAAAATTGTATCTTTCATGCATATGTCCGGCCCACGGAACTTCACAGAAAGCTCTGCAGATTTCCAGAGAAATTCAGAAATTGTAACTCCCATCATTCAAATTCCTACAGATCCCATTGCCTGCTTGTTTATTAAATAAAGTACTTTGATTATGTGTTGAACTAAAAATAGTAGGAGAGAATGGATGTCATTCTTTGTTAAATATGTTTCATGTATGTGCATATCTAACACCTTTGAATCAGAGGCTTTTCTGTCATTTTTGACAGTCTGAGAACAGTTTGTGACACTGTTGAAATCTCTTTTGGAAAAAACGCATCTAAGATCAGGTTCTTTTGTCTCAGGAAAAAAAACAAACAAACATAAATCTAGCATTGTCTCCCCATTTAATTACACATTTCTTTCCACGACTGAGATGAGATATTAAAGAGATGCCATTTTTATTTATTTATTTTTGCACAAACAACAAAACGTAAAAAAAAACTTATTTTGACATTTTAACATGCCTATAATGCAAGGCAACCGTGATGTTAGGTTGACCTCCCAGTCCCTTCATGCCAAATGATTTCAAAAACATTTCACTGATCATTGTGTCAAGTCCAGTGATGAACAGAATAACTGAATACTGAGTGATTTCAGGTTTTCATTGATCTGTTTTGCACCAGAATCTCCTCATCTCTTGCAGTGTGTGCAGGTCTCTAATGCAATCTTCAAGACCGCTGCTAGTCGAAATCAAGTCATTGTCACCAAACAAGCATGAATAACTGTATAGTATATGCAGAAAATATCTGTATTTATTATTATTATTATTGATGTATTTATTTATTTAGTTTTAAATTAGTGCTGTCAAATGATTAATCATGATTAATCGCATCCAAAATAAAAGATGTGTGTGTGTAATGTATATATATATATATACACACACCACCTCTAAATTTAATATATTAAAAAAATAATATTTTAAAATATCTTATATTTATAATCATTATAATTATATTATATATAATATTTTATATTATATAACCAAAACATATTTTTTTTCTTTCATATAATATACCTGCATGGATGGATATTTTAATAGCTATCAATATACACAGTACACATGCATATATTATGTAAACAAAATCTTTTATTTTGGATGCGATTAATTTTTTCACAGCACTATTTTAAATAGCTATATGGTTTTAGTTTTTTTTTTTATCGAAATAATTAGACTCGTTCAACTGGACTCACAGCGTGAACTCGATGCTCCTCATTAGCTCGACAAGCTCTGGCTGTCTGTTTGGGAAGGAGACCCATGAAAGAATGCAAAGCACAGACACCCTTACATAACATCTATTTGCGCCTGTAATGAGTGGCACTGCAATTTATGTTCGCGAGGAACTGGGCAGACATCTGGGTGGCCCAAAGCGCAGCATGCGTCCAAATGAGTCGCTCCTGAGATGATGAAACGGGACAGACTCGAGTGCGAGATGTTGAAAGCGTTTCCATTTGCGCATCGGATCATGCGGAATCCGTATGAAAGCAAACGTGATGTTGCATAAGAGTCCAGCGGTTAGGATTAGACTGTATGTGACATTTAATGACATTCAGTCCTCTGAAATCACCAGCCAGTTCATTAGATGATGCGCATGCATGGTGCACACAGCATCTCCAGGGGAACATCGCGCATCTCCAGACGTGCATAATACATATTTAAGGAGCTCTGTCTGCCTGTGCATCCATTGGCTAGCTGGAGGTTCCACTGGGTCCTGTGATTGGCCATACTTAATGATCCTTGGCTTGTCACTTGCCCCTGTAATTTACTATGAATGTTGCATGCAGGCGGAAAAGCTGCTGATAAGTTTGAAATAGCTTAGTCCTGGGAGAGACGTGTGTGTGTGCGGAGAAATATATAGGGCTGTTTCCTGGGCTGATATTTTCCCATCACTTATTAGGAATGCTTCTCTCCTGGATTCGGATGGGTAGGAATGGTCTCAGTCGGATATTCACCATGTAGATGTTTCTATAGAGGACTATTACGCAAAGAATGTTTTGCGCTAAACTGAAGGATCTGAAGATTGCGGGTGAATGCCCGTTTTCTATGGTCGTGGGAAAGGAGGAACCCGCGGACTTTCAGGAAAGCGCTGCGGTGAATGTTGTGCCAGTATCCAGAGAGGTGCAGGGCAATCTCTCCAACATTCTGCCCAGACGCAAAATAAGCCGGAGCAAAGTTAATCTGCATTCACTGGGCGAGAGCATCCGAAAGCTGGTGTGCCCGGAGGTAAACTCATATGTCTGATGCGTCTAATTCACCTGATGATGTGTTTGCATCAAATTCTTATACATTGCATTGGAAAATCTGTTTTATATCTGCGTTATGCCCAGTGTGCGCATGCAATGCGCGCAAATGGAATTTTGTAACTGAGAGAAATGCGCAAGACAGACTGTTATTAATTACAATACCAGAAACACACGCTATGCTATATTCAATGCATTTTCTGTTTCTTATAGTTCGACAAATTACGAAATGCATTGATCAGAGTTATGAAACAGCAGATAGACATGAGCTGGTAAGATGTTCTTTTTCATTACAGTGCGTTGTCTTACATCTGTTAGGGTTTAGTCCTTTTATCTAATTTAAAATGGTTACAGTTTTATGATTTACATGCCGTTTGAATTTTGTGCACATTCTTATGACAGTATATAACAATTGTATTGCATCAGTATTTTTCCACATTGTTTTCTATATTACACATATTTCCAATTATATAGCATATAATGTCTGTGTGAATTATTATATTGCATTAGATTTTATTAGATTATATTATTATTGCATAGGCCTATATGTTTGTTTCCTATAGTTCAAACTCACGTTCAGAAGTGTTCTAATGTTGTGTTAATTTACTGACTGTGCTTTAATATAAGTGTCCATATATTAGCCCTGCAGCATGCAGTTCTGATGTATCTCAGATAGTGGACAATGCTGAACAATTATCAGATGTCATGAGAAACTACTCCCTGAAAACAGGTAAGAAGAGCCTTAAAAATGTGTGTATATATAGATATATATGTGAGCCTGCAGCACAAAAGCAGTGTTTAGTCGCTGGGGGATTTGTAGCAATAGACACAATACATTGTATGGTCAACCATTATACATTTCTCTTTTGTCCAAATCATTAGAATATTAAGTTACAGATCATGTTCCAGGACGATATTTTAAATTTCCTACGTACATATATCCAACTTAATGTTTTGATTATAATATGCATTGCGAATAACTCTTCATTGGACAACTTTAAAGATTATTTTCCACATATTAGATTTTTTGCACCCTCAATTCCAGATTTTCAAATAGTTGTATCTCAGCCAAATATTGTCCGATCCTAACAAACCATACATCAATGGGAAGTTTTGTGGTCCAGGGTCACATATAATCTTAGTATTCATGTGAATTGTGCTGATTGAATCCCAGAAATCCCCATGGATACGCTAAAGACTTCTCTGGGTCTGGAGGTGTTTCAGGACTGTTATGAGGAAGACAGTCATATTCTTCGTGTGGTGGGGGGAGCTCTCCACGATTTTCTCAACAGCTTCAACGTTCTCCTAAAGCAGAGCACGCCGCCCACCCCGGAGGTTCAGCGCTACATCCAGCAAGCCTCCATACTCTGCCTGGACAAGGATCCGGGACTCCTGACCGTCTATTTCTTCAATCCCCTCCCCACCACCGAGCTCTTCTTCTCGGGGATCATCCAGGCAGCGGCGTGCTGGCTCTACTGCACACGGGTGGAGGTCAGAATGGAGGTTGGGGGTAAAGACAGCGGTGCTCTTCAGGCCAATCATCAGCCCCATCTGCTGTACTCAGTGTTCGTAAGAGACGGCAAGAGCCTCACGCCGAGCCCCATGAGGACACACTCGTCTGGAGACATTCCCCTCTCGCTGCTCTACTCCACTTTTCCCTTCCACGTTCTCTTGGATCAGGATATGGGCCTGATGCAGATCGGAGACGGTTTGAGGAGGAGGCTCGGCCGATGCAGAGACTGGCAAAGAAGGCCCGTTTTCCTCGAGCACTTTGCCATTGTTTCACCTGAGATACGAGCCAGCTTCCAGGATATTTTAACCATGCTAAACACCCAGTTTGTGCTTCGGGTCAAACAGCATGGAGCAAGCTCTGCCGACAGCCCTGGAAAGGTATTTTTGGTTTTACAGTCGCTCGCTCTGCCCTTGCGGATGCCCTATGTATTGAAATGCTGATTTTAATGACGGGCCACCTGTTACGCGTGAAACTGCTTACCTGGAAAATTTTAAAACGTCAAGCTTATTGCACCGAGTGAGGAAAAAACATCTACGTTTGCAGCTTCGAATGCATTCGTATGCTGGTTTGCATTGGAAATGTGAACTTCTGAAGGTCTGTGTGTCATTTTATCACACCCACATCAAAGAGAAACAGGAATCAAAGATTGCCTTGGGTTTCCTGTTGATTAGACAATTAAAAAGCGCAACACGTTTCAACTAATGAGTACGAGTAATTAGTAGAATTTTTCCTCATAGGTTTTAATTTTGTGCTGATCTGAGTTCTTACGAGGTGGTTGAAGGGAATTTTTTAATGGCAAATCGTTGCAGATGATCAGTCTAATAAGGGCAATGCAATAAAGCCCTGTGCCGAGCAGGACGGCAAATGTTAGGGACGTGGAAGGCCCCTCAAAGCCTCTATTATTGAGATCAAGCCTTATGCTCACAAGAAAGGAATGACACAGCAACCTCTAGATTCATTTACGAAACATACAGTACACACAATATACACTGATGGTACAGAGACATTTGTAGGAGTTTGTGCATCCATATGGTTCATGTAATGTGCTTTCCTTTTTCTACACGTGTCCTTATATGAAGTTTTTCTACAGACCAGATCTGTTCGTTTGGTGTTTTCACCTTTTGGTGAATTGCTGGCGAATTTGTATGAATTCATACAACTTCTTTCGTACGAAAATGTATGAAAGTAATTGTTTGTAAGCAGAATTAGTTATCAGAATTAGAATATGAATATTGCTGCTGTAGATGTAAAAACTATGATCATTTCAATTTGGAAAAAAGGTGATATTTCTGTTTGTTTGAAGATTGGTTTCAGTTTCTCTATTATCATTGTTTTAGTAATAAAAATATTGGAAAACACTGTGCATCAGGGGACTAAAATTGGTTCAGAAATCTAATATTACGAGATATTGAAATAAAGAATTTAAAAAGAAAATCCGAGAAGAAAGATGGGAAGCGAAACGATTTCTTTTGTATGAAAATGCACAATATTTTTTAGAAAAATGAAGGTCCACCAGTAACCAAATATCTAAACCAAACCTTCAGCGAGGCATCAGCAGATTGTATGAAAATGTATGAAAGAGATTAAATTTGCCAAAATGTAAAATAGTTACAAACTGCTATGTGAGTGTTGATTATATACTGGGATAATATAGATATATATATATAATATATCAGTATATACGCTCTGGAAAAAAATTCAGAGGTCAACCCTCGAAAATTCTCAGTTTCTCTGGTTTAGTAGTTTTCATTTGTTGTGATTGAAAATCATGGTTATTCCACCAAATATTGATTTCTTAACTTCTCTGCTGAAGTTAAAAAATTGGTATTGTGTTGCCTAAAAATTAATATAAACATGTCTGAAAACATGGTATCTTGGCATCCAGTTGTCATTTCATGCTCTAAATTACAACATTTATATTTAAAATTGGGAAGAGACGTCATCAGAATAAAACAAAAAATGGTGTTTTACTCAAACGCTTAACTGTAAATCCAGAGAAACTGAGAAGTGGTCTCTTAATGTATATTTTTTCCCGACATTGGTCACATTTATAACAAACTAGTCCAAAACTCTGAATTAATTCCCACTCTCCCAACCCTCTCATTGTAGCACATGGACCTGAAGGGGCAGATGATCTTCATGTCAGAAATGAGTGCTCTGCTATTCCTCGGCTCTCCGTGTGTAGATAAGCTGGAGGAGTTGACAGGCCGCGGACTCTACCTCTCTGACATCCCCATCCACAATGCACTACGAGATGTTGTTCTGGTCGGGGAGCAGACCAAGGCCCAGGATGGACTGAAAAAGCGTCTGAGTAAAGCCAAAGCCGCCCTGGAACAGGCCCACCAGGCCCTGGAAGAAGAAAAGCGGCGAACGGTAGAGCTGCTCTTCACGATATTCCCAGGGAACGTCGCTCAGCGTTTGTGGCAGGGACTTCCAGTGCCGGCAAAAAAGTTTGATCATGTCACGGTGCTGTTCTCAGATATCGTGGGCTTCACTGCGATCTGCTCGCGATGCACGCCCATGCAGGTGGTGAACATGCTCAGTGAGCTCTACACTCGGTTTGATCACCACTGCGGTGAGCTGGATGTGTATAAGGTGGGTGATATTGCTGTAGAACATTTCACTGCCGCTCACAACTGATAAGTGTTGAATTCCTTGTGAGCAGTAGGCCTGTCGCAATAATCAATATATCGACTTATCGCGCAATATATGTACATGACCTCAATCATTTTTGGTGACGCAATATATCACCCATTATATTTACTTAAAGGGGTCCTATTATGCTCTTTTACAAAGTCTTGATTTTGTTTTGGGGGTGTACTAGAACAGGCTCTCATACTAGGTTGTTCGAAAAACACATTATTTTGCACATATTTTACATTATTACAACACCTCTCTCCCCAGTCTGGCATGAACGGCTCGAATAGTTCCTGAATCGAATGAAGGCCCGCCTTCTGAAAAACGAAATGTGTTGTGATCGGTTAGCTGGGCCGGTGTGTGTTGTGATCGGTTAGCTGGGCCGGTGTGTGCTGTGATCGGTTAGCTGGGCCGGTGTGTGCTGTGAGCGGTTAGCTGGGCCAGGGGTGTGGTGTGATCGGTTAGCTGGGCCAGGGTGTGTTGTGATCGGTTAGCTGGGCCAGTGTTTGTTGTGATTGGTTAGCTGTGCCAGTGTTTGTTGTGATTGGTTAGCTGTGCCAGTGTTTGTTGTGATTGGTTAGCTGGGCCAGTTTGTGCTGTGATCGGTTAGCTGGGCCGGTTTGTGTTGTGATCGGTTAGCTGGGCCAGTGCGTGTTGTGATTGGCTCCACTTGGCGCCATGTGTGTTGTGATTGGTTAGCTGGGACAGTGTGTGTTGTGATCGGTTAGCTGGTCCAGTGTGTGCTGTGATCGGTCAGCTTGGCCAGTGTGGGTTGTGCTCGGTACGGGGCCGTTGCGTGTTGTATCGTTAGCTGTTCCAGTGCGTGTTGTGATCGTTAGCTGGGCCAGTGTGTTGTTTGAAGCGTTTAGCTGGTCCATTGGGTGTGTGAGCGTTAGCTGGGCCAGTGTGTGGTTTGATTGGTTAGCTGGGCCAGTGTGTGTGTTGTGTTTGGTTAGCTGGGCCAGTGTGTGTTTTGATTGGTTAGCTGGGCCAGTGTGTGTGTTGTGTTTGGTTAGCTGGGCCAGTGTGTGTTTTGATTGGTTAGCTGGGCCAGTGTGTGTGTTGTGTTTGGTTAGCTGGGCCAGTGTGTGCTGTTATCGGTTAGCTGGGCCAGTGTGTGCTGTGTTTGGTTAGCTGGGCCAGTGTGTGTGGTGATCGGTTAGCTGGGCCAGTGTGAGCTGTGATCGGTTAGCTGGACCAGTGTGAGCTGTGATCGGTTAGCTGGACCAGTGTGAGCTGTGATCGGTTAGCTGGGCCAGTGAGTGCTGTGATCGGTTGGCTGGGCCAGTGTGTGCTTTGATTGGTTGGCTGGGCCAGTGTGTGCTTTGATTGGTTGGCTGGGCCAGTGTGTGCTTTGATTGGTTGGCTGGGCCAGTGTGTGCTTTGATTGGTTAGCTGGGCCAGTGTGTGTGTTGTGTTTGGTTAGCTGGGCCAGTGTGTGTTTTGATTGGTTAGCTGGGCCAGTGTGTGTGTTGTGTTTGGTTAGCTGGGCCAGTGTGTGTGCTGTGTTTGGTTAGCTGGGCCCGTGTGTGCTGTGATCGGTTAGCTGGGCCGGTTTGTGTTGTGATTGGTTAGCTGGGCCAGTGTGTGTGCTGTGTTTGGTTAGCTGGGCCAGTGCGTGTTGTGATTTGCAGCACTCGGCGTCTGGTCAGGAAATGTCACGCACATTACCATAGCCGCCTGAGAGCTTCAGTGTAAATATTTGACACTGTTTTTCACACTCACATTTTCATAGTGATTCCCCAGTGCACGCAGGAGATAACGTTGGAATATAGAAAGCTTACATTGCACAGATATAAATATTGCATTATATTTGATGTGTCAGGAGAAAGATGATCTGAAGTCACTGTTGTGTAGTCGTGGTCTAGGGCGTGGGGGGGTGGGGGACCTGGCATGACATCCCTCTGATCAGCATGTGGACATTAATTACATAATTAAAAATCTTTTTGGAAATTAGTTTCTTACAGACCTAATGAAATATAATCGATATGGGTATTGGAGAAATTACATTAGCTTCAACTACATATGAGAATACTTGGATTAATCACCACACTTCACTTGAATGTCACTATTATCACTAGAATTTTGTGTGGAAGTACAAGTTCAACTTCTGTGGGGCGTGAAGAAAAGTAATTTCTAGTAGTGTAACTAGTTACTGTTGCCAGAAAGTAATAAGTAGCAATATTACTTTTGAAATTAGTAACTAGTAATGATTAATATATTGTATTCTTTGAGTAACTAGCCCAACACTGCGAACAGTGTAGTTTTTGGTATAGTGCACTAAAAATGCTGTCTTCCTTTTTAGGTCTTGCAGCTTCAAACTAGCAAAAAAGGGTGAAGAAATTGGGCCTTTTCTCACAGATTGAAAAATGTGACCCTGCAGCACAAAAGCAGTGTTAAGTCGCTGGGGGATATTTGTAGAAATAGCCAACAATACATTGTATGGGTCAAATTTATAGATTTTTCTTTTATGCCAAAAATAGTTAGGATGTTAAGTAAAGATCATGTTTCGTGAAGATTTTTGTAAATGTCCTACCGTAAATATATCAAAACGTAATTTTTGATTAGTTATATGCATTGCTAAGAACTTCATTTGTACAGCTTTAAAGATGATTTTCTCAATATTAGATTTTTTTGCACCCTCAATTCCAGATTTTCAATAGTTGTATCTCAGGCCAAATATTGTGCTATCCTAACAAACCATAAATCAATGTAAAGCTTATTTATTCAGCTTTCAGCTGATGTACATACATCTCATTAAAAAAATGACCTTATGAACGGTTTTGGTGCTCCCTGGTCACCAATATGCTCTTTAACTTTATCTTAGGGCCCTTGTGTATTTTATACTGATCAATCTTAAACCAACATAATTAAGTTTCATCACTTTTTAAGGCAGGCTCATAAACTGCTGGGATGTTCACTAATGTAAATCTACAGCCGAAATATCCCATACACATAGGAAGACATGGGTAGGTAAAGTTTAGCTTAGTGTCTGGCTTTGCTTACATTCTTACAGACAGCTATATCCTACAATAGATTCCCCTCTTGTCTTCTCCCAACATATCTCAATGTGTATCTCCATACTGGATGTGCAAAAACAGCATTAATGTCTCTCGAGCTGGCTAATTTACATTTTGTTAAAGTACAGTTTGATTTTTATAGCTGGTTTTATGATTTTCGAAGCTCATCATGTCGTAACAACTGATGAGCTTTTTTTTGTGCTCAGACTTACATAAAAAGTCAGTTACCCTAGTGCGTGAATGAAAGGCCTGGTGCGCTTTTTAATAAACCATGCAAAAAAAAAATAATAATTAATATAATAATTATTAAACATCCTTAATTATTACATTATGAATCGGAATTGTTCTGGAAATGCAGAACTGTTAATCGTTTTCGGAAAATCAGAATATTACGGCACGATCCTAGAATCTACCCAGAGGTGTGTAATGAAATATTTAGCACTCTGCTCTCGTAACCTTTCATGTGTCCTCATTTGTGCATTCAAGGTGGAAACCATTGGCGATGCCTACTGTGTAGCTGGAGGCTTGCACAAAGAGAGTCCGACTCATGCAGAACAGATTGCTCTCATGGCTCTGAAGATGATGGACTTGTCTGATGAAGTCACGACTCCCATGGGAGAGGTTATCAAGGTTTGCATTTCTTAATTCTGTTACAGCATGAATATGAACGAATCACTAAATTTTGAACACACTTATTTAATTTTCTCACATTTCTCATGCAAACCTTTGCTAGAGACAAAATAATGCAACTGCTTCAACAAGATTGGTGGTTAGTAAAATAAGAAAGTCTGCATTTAAAACCAAAGCGTGACTCATTTACACAGAATGCTTGTATATTTTTGTGCAAACACGCACTACACTATGAATGGTTTTTGAAAGGTCACTTCTAATGTGTCCTGTTTTAGACTCAAAAATAGCCATTCGATTTTTTTCTTAACAATGCAATTGTTCGAATTCTAATTATAATATGAATACCGCTGCTTTAGATGCAAAACTATGATAATTTTATATAACAAACATTCATCTTGGAGAAAGGTCGTATTTATGTTTGTTTGAAGATTGAGTTTGATCTTCTGTATTATCATTGTTTTAATACATTTGCATTTAGTCATTTAGCAGATGCTTTTATTCAAATGAGGACAATAGAAGCAGTCAAAATCAACAAAATGCAATGATACACAAGTGCTATAACAAGTCTCAGTTAGCTTAACGCAGTACACATAGCAAGGTTTTTTTAAATCATGTAAAAAACAGATAGAATAGGAAAAATAAATAGTGTTAGAAGCCTTTTTTTTTGCTTTTGTTAGTTAGTTAGTAAATAAAAAGAAAACAAATAGAATACAAAACGATTAGAGAAGCTAGTGTTCTTAAAAGAATACAAGCAGTAAATAAATAGAGTGCAAGTCTAAAAGGGACAAGATTTTTTTGTGTGTGTAAAGAATAGAATTAGAATAGAGAGTGCTAGAGTTAGAGGGTCACATAAAGATGCAAGATATATTTAATAACACATATATTGGAAAGCAGAGGCATCAAGGGGCTAAAATGGGCGCAGAATTGTTAATATTTCATATGGTTTGAAATAAAGCATTTATAAATCTCTTTTTTTTAAGGGAGTCTTTGCTTTGTTTTATTCTCAGATGCGTATCGGGATCCACTCTGGCTCGGTTTTGGGTGGCGTGGTCGGTGTTAAAATGCCCCGCTACTGTCTCTTTGGCAATAACGTCACATTGGCCAACAAGTTTGAGTCTTGTAGCCTGCCGAGAAAGATTAACGTCAGTCCCACCACGTACAGGTATAAACACAGACACGGCTCTCCTGTTTGTTTATTCTGTATACAGTACTTCTTGGCAAGTGTGATTGACTAAAGGTTTTTTATTATTTGCATATGCATAGTTCTAATTCTCTTACACAGAATTTTAAGTGAGAGTAAATTCAGTTTTACACACTGACAGCGAGGCATCAGCAGATTGGATGAAAACGACTGTACGAAATTTGCCAAAATGTAAAATAGTTACAAACTGCTATGCGAGTGTTGATTATATACAATATATACAGCTCCGGAAAAAAATTGAGGCCACTTGAAAATTCTCACTTTCTCTAGTTTAGTGTTTTCATTCATTATGATTTAAAATCATGGTTATTCCACCAAATATTGATTTCTTAACTCAACTGATGTTAGAAAATTGGTATTGTGTTGCCTAAAATTTAATATAAACATGTCTGAAAACATGGTATCTTGGCATCCAGTTGTCATTTCATGCTTTTACATTTATATTATTAAAATTAGGAAGAAATGTCATCAGAATAAAAAAAAAATTATGCTTTACTCAAACGCTTAACTGTAAATCCAGAGAAACTGAGAAGTGGTCTCTTAATGTATATTTTTCCTGACATTGGTTACATTTATAACAAACTAGTCCAAAACTCTGAATTAATTCCCTTTTTTTTTGTCGATTATTGTACAATAAGGTGTGAGTAAAAGCAACAGCATTTATTTGACGTAAACAAAGAACAGGCGCATTCCACCGAATGGATCTGTGTTTCAAGAATAACACATAAAGATCTGCCTTATTAAATCAAAAAGTATTTTTGGCATATTTCACAGACAGCTTCACTGTGTACCTGCGTGTGGTTTTCAGGACGATGAGTTACTTCTCTCTCGTTTCAGATTGTTAAAAGATCGTCCAGAGTTTATTCTCATCCCACGGACGAGAGAGGATCTTCCGCTTAACTTTCCCGCCAACATCCCTGGAGTTTGTTACTTTCTCCAGGCTCACGATCAGAAGACGAGTGCTGCTTCCAGACGCTGTGCTACATGAACCGTGAAAACGTAAAACCTGGAAACAGTGGGCTAACACTGCGTGTCGTTTTAGTTGAGCCAGAGTTTATCATGTTGCCAAATAACACTATCGTAGAAGGGTTTCACTGTGCACTGTGTTTTTGTCCACAGTAGTCCTGAGATTTAGTTTTGCCAGAACCTCTTTTGTTTTAATATTGTGTTTATTTTGACGTCCTGACTGTATACCAAAAATCTAAAATGCAAGGAATGTCAAACACGTGACTATTACTTCAGTAGAGTAAACCCTACACAGTAAAGACTCACCTCGGCAGAGCCCGACCAAGTAAACATTGTGACTTTTTTTTGTATTGTAATAGATCTGTAATAAACATGCTTTACTCAAGGTTTGGTTTAATCTCAATGTTTCAGTGCGACCTGCTCTTTTCATGAAGAGAGTGAAAGAGAGACCACAAGAGAGCGCTTAACACTGGTCTTAATGTTGTATTAACATAATAACAAAACAGGGGTTATGTGTGGTTTCATATGGTAATATATCAGAAGTACAATACTAAAATGCTATGCTAAAAAAGTTTTTGAATGGTAAGATCTTTAATGTTTTTAAAGAATTGTCTTCTGCTCACCAAGCCTGCATTTATTTGATCAGAAGTACAGCAAAAGCAGTAATATTGTGAAATATTATTCCAATTTCCAAATAGCTGTTTTCTGTGTGAATCTCTGTTAAACTGTAATGTATTTCTGTGATGCGCAGCTGTATTTTCAGCATCATTCCTCCAGTCTTCAGTGTCACATGATCTTCAGAAATCAGTATAATATGCTGATCTGCTGCTAATATTCACATAGGAAGCACTTATTTTAAAATGCAATAATATTTGACAATATTACAGCTTTTGCTGTATTTCTGATCAAATAAATGCAGGCTTGGTGAACAGAAGAGACTTTAAAAAAAACATTAAACATTAAAAATTTTAACTGGTAGTGTATATTTACAAAATTTTAGAAACAGAAATCCAGCAAGGTTTTATTAATTGTTTCAGAATATAAAAAACTAATTCATTAATTAATATCAAACTAACTAAGCGCAGAGCGTAAGCTTCATGAAAAATATAAAATAATAACAAAATCAGTGGTGCATGAAATGACTAACTCTTTTTCTTAATTTGATGCCTCTTTTCATTAATTAGATTGATTACAATCTATTTCTAAGTAAAGATAACATCTGACAGCATTCCACTTGCTAAAGCTTAGTCGATTAATATTAATAAGGTCATGCTGGCGTTGCTTGGTAACCCTCTCAGAGCGTACTGGACGTAACCTAATTATTATTCATGACCCAGGTCTTCATAAGCGTCCACCCACTAGCTCGCAGCCAATCAGGTAGGTACTGTGGACAAACGTCATGTCGCGTCATCAATATTCATGAGCCAATCCTGGCTCCGGGATGAGGATGCTGCTGCAGCGCTTCTCGCATCCCGTTGGCTGCATCCTCCGTCAATAACGATGCGCTCGGTTCAGAAATGGAGGCTTCACTCCTAACAGCTGTATGGTTTGTCAGTGCTCTTGTTTAGTGATTTAAGAGATCAGAAACAAACAGAGGATTGGCGAATTAATCCAAACATGGTATGTAGCAATAATCTGATTGCGGTTTTACGTCTCTTTTATTTATTCTCGTGCCACTCTTCATGTAATTATTTGCTCTGCTGCTTACGGTAGCGTCGAATGTGTAAAAGCGATGCAAGTAATGCATGACTCAAATATGTAATTATATGTATTATAGGTGAATAATTGCTGTGTGATATAACACATTGATGTTCATCACAGCTCATGTTTTGATTTACGCACACAAAGCACTACAGCACATCTGTATAGATGGCATGTTGAAGATGTAAACAATTAAAAGGCAAATAATGCATTATTCTGCAATTACCGGTAGTGTAAATGCATATAACATATTGTTATATTGTGTTTGAATTGCACAACTGTATAATACACTTTTTTTTTTGGCAGTACGGTTTTGTGAACCATGCACTGGAACTTCTGGTGCTGAGAAATTATGGTCCAGATGTGTGGGAGGACATCAAGTGAGTTCTCTGTTACATCATAACATACAACATTCAACATTCTTATTGTTTCATTTATTATTTGTTTTTGCATTTATGTGCAGTCTATATTCTATTAGAAATATGTGTGTACTGTACATATAATAGATGATATCAGATATAAATACAAGACTAAAGAAAGTCGTGTGTGTGTGTGTGTGTGTGTGTGTGTGGTGTGGTGAGGTGTGTGCGTGTCTGTGTGTGGGTGTGTGTGTGGGTGTGTGAGTGAGTGTGTGTGTGGGGTGTGTGTGTGCGTGCGTGCGTGCGTGCGAGTGTGTGTGTGTGTGAGTGTGTGTGTGTGTGTGTGTGTGTGTGTCTCTGTGTGTTTGTGTGTGTGTGTGTGTGTGTGTGTGAGTGTGTGTGAATGTGAGTGTGTGTGAGTGTGTGTGCGTGTGTGTGCGTGCGTGCGCGTGTGTGTGTGTTGTGTGGAGTGCGTGGAGTGTGTGTGTGTGGGTGGTTGTGGGTGTGTGTGTGTGGTGTGGCTGTGTGTGTGTGTGGGTTGGGGATGCGTTGTGTGAGTGCCGTAGAGTGTGTTTGTGTGTGTGGGTGTGTGTGTGGGTTGTGTGTGTGTGGGTGTGTGTGAGAGAGAAAGAGAGTGTGTGTGTGTGTGTGGAGTGTTTGTTGTGGGTGTGTGAGTCGTGTGCGTGGGGCAAGTGGGTGTTGTGTGTGTGTGTGTGTGTGTGAGTGTGTGTGTGTGTGTGTGTGTGAGTGTGTGCGTGCGTGCGAGTGTGTGTGTGTGTGTGTGTGTGTGTGTGTGTGTGTGTGTGTGTGTGTGTTGTGTGAGTGTTGTGTGAGTGTTGTGTGAGTGTTGTGTGAGTGTTGTGTGTGTGTGTGTGTGTGTGCGGTGTGTGTGTGTGGGAGTGTGAGTATGTGGTGTGTGTGTGTGGGTGTGGAATGTGAGTGTGTGTGTGTGAGTGTGTGCATGTGTGTGTGTGTGTGTGTGTGAGTGTGTGTGAGTGTTGTGTGTGAGTGTGTGCGTGCGTGCAACTGTGTGTGTGTTTGTGTGTGTGTGTGTGTGTGTGTGACCATCATCAGTGTATTATTGACAAAATTGTGATATCTATAGCACAGTATATCAGTATATGATATCCTACCAGATGCTCTTTTTCATTAATTCAGAGCATGAGAAATCACGTATGTGAGGTCACACGTGTTCAACTTTTTCCTCTTGCACAGTTGAACTTTATTTAACTTCCTCCATCTCTTTGACGTGACTTTTAATAAGAGCAGGTCACAGCTGTGCTAAATGTAAACATGTTTTAGAGCCTGTTTAGGCTCATGAGCTTGAGTCTCACTCAGTGTTCTGGCGGCGCTAAAGTAGTTATTTTTCCAGTGAGGTTCAGTGTTATCACAAGGTTAGCAGCATCTCGCAGTGCACTGCACAAGACATGATTAATGTTTCTATTTCTATTTTTAGGTTGTGTTTTACAAGTGTTTTAGCCCTTGTTGATACAGCGTGACTTTTTGGCTGAACTTCTCTGTGGTCATCATTCTCGGTCAATGCTGATTTTTATTTTTCTCAGCTCAGTTTAGTAATATGGCCAAGCATATCACATTTAGGCCTGACTCTAACAATCTTCATGCTTGTATTCAATGTTCTTTTTCAGTTTGCTCAGATAAAAATATATGTAATTACCTTGGAGTCCAAAAATTGTAAATAAACATTTTAATTCAATTTTATTTAATTTATAGTAGATTATGAGGGAAAACTTCAACGGTGTATTGTAAACATTAGGGTTGCAAAGGGGTGGAAAATATCCGGTAATTTTCCAAAAAATCCCTGGAATATTCCAAAAAAAATCCTGGAATGTTTCCGAAATCCACCTTTTTGCAACCCTAACATTAAAGTGTTAACTAACATGAATGAGCAATACATGTCTTACAGTATTTATGCATCTTTGTTAATGTTAGTTACAATAATACAGTCGTCCATTGTTTGTTCATGTTACTCCCCAGTGCATTAACTAATGTTAACCGCACAACTTGTAATTTTAATATGAATTAGTAATGCTGAAATTAACTAAGATTAATAAATGCAGTAGAAAATGTTTATTCTTAGTTCATGTAACTCGGAGGTTAACTAATGAACCTTATTGCAAAGTGTTACCATTATTATTTTATTTTTAAAAAGTATTTTTTATTTTAAACGTTTTTCAATGATGTAATCTTTGATGTTTTTTAATATGTATGTTTCTTTCAGGAGGGAGGCTCAGGTTGATGTAGAAGGACAGTTTCTGGTCAGAATTATCTATGAAGATGCAAAAACATACGACCTTGTGGCTGCTGCGAGCAAAGTACTAAGTAAGTTTACGTAGTTTAAATTTAAAAATCTTTTCATTTTTTCTCTTGCCTGTTGATTAAAATACGGTTTCTTCTCCGCTAGAAATGGATGCCGGATGCATCTTGCAAATGTTTGGGAAAATGTTCTTTGAGTTCTGTCAGGAGTCTGGTTATGACACTATCCTCCGAGTGCTGGGCTCCAATGTCCGCGAATTCTTACAAGTAAGAGACTACTGTTTTTATCACCCAACAATCAGCAGCAGCAATGTTGAGAAAGTGACGCGAGCAACACTGTCTGCTCTCTATTTCACTGAGTTTTAGAAGAGTTAGAAATAATACGGGTCTCAAGCTATTTTGTTAGACTGAACGATAAAAATGACATGTTGTGTGTTAGTGCAGATAAGTCACAATAACATAATCAGATGTATTTTTTTAATTAATCCTTAATGTCCTTTTGTTGTTTTTTGTGACCACCCTGTGAAGCAATAATGTAAATTATAGAACTTTTTTGTTTTTTTAGAAGTCATTGGCTATTTTGTGAAAATCCTCGGCTTTTCGGGTAAACACTTTACAATAAGGTTCCATTGTATATGTAAATGAACGATACATTTATTACGGTATTTGTTAATGTTAGTTAAGGAAATTACAGTTGTTCATATTAATTCACAGTGCATTGACTAATGCTAACAAGCACAAATGTTATTTTTAATAATGCATTAGTAAATGCTGAAATTAACATGAACTAGGATTAATAAATGCTGCAGAAGTATTGTTCATTCTTAGTTCATATTAACCAAAGTTGTTAACTAATGAACCTTAAAGTGTTACCGCTTTTTCTATAGGGAAATTAAAAATTTTTGGTAGGGAGTAACTTTTAAAAACAGAGGAACTTGATTTTCATTAATGTATTATAATTTTAAGAATATCTTTTTAATATTTATGGTTCACTATTAATTTAATTAAATACTGCACTTTATTGTACATGTACGTTGTGAAATATAGTATTGTATGTGTACATTTATGGTTAGTTGTAACTCTGTGTTTATAAAGCGGAGAGTTCCGGTGCTTGACTCTGATTGGCTGAGCCGCGTTCGAAGCTGTTGTAAATTACACTACAAACACACACCTCTGTTTACGTCTGTGTGTTGCTCGGCAACCCTTTGTAGCAAAAACAAAACTGGTTGCTGAGGAGCTACAGTGTTTGGTGGAAGACTACTGTGTTATTAATCTCATAAACTTTATTGGCTGCTTATTTTGTGAAATATGAAACAGTGTACGATAGGGAAATAAGACCGTTTATAAAAGCAGTAAGCCCCGTGAAGCCTTGGTTTACAGTGAATTTATAACAGCTAAGAGGGTATATATTATAACTCGTGCCTAACAACGCCCCTCAGCTGTTATAAATTCACTGTAAACCACGGCGTCACGTGGGTTATTGCTTTATTAGGTGTGCATAACTTCATTGTTGCTGACTACTTTTTCAGTTGGGTAGACGGATTTCACTACTTTAAATATTGAGTAGCATTTTGCAACCTGCATAACCGCTTTTCATCCTCACATTAAGATCAGCTTGTTCTCTCCTTCAGAATCTGGATGCATTGCATGATCATCTAGGCACCATCTACCCCGGCATGCGCGCGCCCTCCTTCCGCTGCACGGATGCGGAGCGAGGGAACAACCTCATTCTGCACTATTACTCTGAGAGAGAGGGCCTTCAGGACATCGTCATTGGGATCATCAAGACGGTTGCGCAGCAGATTCATGGAACTGAGATTGAGATGAAGGTCTGCTTGTGCTGTGAGCGTCCTCACATAGAGATCGATTATTTTAGAAAAGGACTTTCAGCAAGAATGCATTACATTGACTGAAAGTGACAGAAAAGACCAAAAAAAATTATGTTTCAAATAAATGCTGTTCCTTTGAACTTTCTATTCATCAAAGAATCGTAAAAAAACACTGAAATAAAAACGTGAATAATGAACGGACTGCGGTAATGATACTGAAAATTCACAAGAATAAACATTTTAAAGTATATTAGATGAGAAAACTGTGCTTTTAAATGAATTATAATATTAGTAATAAATTTTCTAATATGTACTTTTGAATACTATAACGCCTTGGTGAGCAAAAAGGAAGTAGTTAATAACCATTTGTAAATTAAGAAATTCTTTAAAAAAAAATCTCTTATATATATATAATTCTGACCTATATATACAGTATAAAAACATGTATAAATATATAAAAATAAGACAAACAAACGTGCGTAATGTGCGTGCTCATTCTGCACTCATCTACACATGTTGGAGGTAGATTTACTAGTCGTTCTCAAGAGAGGAGGCTAATCGTAAGAAAAAACATTATGATGTGAACTCCCCTGCGGTACTTCTTCGTCACTCGCTTCAAGCCGGCCAATTTTTCAAATAATACCCTCCGGACTAATAAGAGTAATCATGCCCGGCGGCAGACCTGCTCTTTCTCTCTCTCTCTCTCTCTCTATCTCGGTCTTATCCTCTCTCTTCTCTCGCGCTGTCTCTCTCTCTCTCTCTCGCGCTCTCTGTCTCTCTCTCTCTCTCTCTATATCTCCACTGTCTCTATCCTTGCTCCAATATCTCTCTCTGTCTCTCTCTGTCTCTCTCTCTCTCTATGTCTCTCTCTGTCTCTCTCCTGCTCTCTCTCTATCTTCTCTCTCTCTGTCTCTCCTCCTCTCTCTATCCACTCCTCTCTATCTCTCTCTCGATCTCTCTATCTCTCTTCGTGCCTCTCTTCTTTCTGTCTGTCTGTCTGTCTATCTTTCTCTCTCTCTCTCTCTCTATCTCTGTCTCTCTCTCTCTCTCTCTCTCTCTCTCTCGCTGTCTCTCATCTCTCTCTCTCTCTCTCTCTGTTCTCTTTCTCTTCCTCTCTCTCTCTCTCTCTATCTCTCTCTCTCTCTCAATCTCTCTCTCTCCTCTCTCTCTCTCTCACTGTCTCTCTCTGTCTCTCTCTCTATCTCTCTCTCTATCTATCTCTCTCTAGTCTATCTCTCTCTCTCTCTCTATCTGGGCTTAGGTGAACTTAGCCATTGAGTCATGGTGACAGAAGGGCAAAGAGACAGCGGCTTGACAGTCAGTGAAGCTGAGAGAGAAAACAACAACAGCTCTCTGCATTCAGCCCAGGCTGCTGATATGAATCTACAGTTAAAAAAGCTTTAGGGCATTTTCAGTGATATGCTGAAGAGGACAACGGCGAGGAGAGAGCACGCTGCAAACAGGATTCATTACATAAAAAAATTCTAAAGTTATTTCGGTCTTTGACTCCTATGAAAATTACACTAAACATTCTCCTTTATTAAAAACACTTCAGACGCAATGAAAGCTCTAACTTTCTCTTTGCTTAGTCAACATGCGATGCGAGGACTCAGGCAGGAGATCGCTGATCCTTAGAACTTAGACAGAAGATGCAGACACTTTCATTTGTGTTCTTTAAAGGAATATTCTGGGTTCTAGAAAACGGAAACATACATATATGCATACAGTAAAACAAGAGTTTATTTTTTTTAAATTCTAAACACATTATGACTATATTAAGATATTTGAATTAGATTTTCTTTTTCTTTTTTTCTGTTTTCATTAAAATTTTAGTTAGTTTTAGAATATTTGTTTTGTGTTTTTGTCATTTTTATTAATATCTATATAGTTTTTATTAAGATTTAGCTTTTAGTTTATTTAGTATTTTAGTACTTAAATGAAAACGAGAAGTGTTGCATGGCCACTGGCTAAAATAAAATACATGTTACATTGTTATTTCAAGTGATTTTTTAATGGTTTTAGTTAAGGATAACCTTGTATCAGTCCATGATCTTCACACTGTGGGGTTCCACATTTAATGTTTGGAAATGCAGTTTCCACCAGACTCTAAATGTGTTATTTGTGGGGTGTTCCAGGTCATTCAGCAGAAGAGTGAAGAATGTGATCACATTAAGTTCTTGATTGAGGAGAAGGACTCGGAGGAGGAGGCGTTTTATGAAGACCTGGATGGTTTCGAGGAGAACGGGACTCAAGAGACGCGGATCAGTCCTTATACCTTCTGCAAGGCTTTCCCGTTCCACCTGATGTTCGACAGGGAGCTCATGCTCACACAGTGTGGCAATGCTATCTTCAGAGTTCTGCCGCAGGTTCGTCTGCTCAAAAATGATTGTCTATTATTGAAATGATGGAGAACAATGTGAAGTGATGTGTGTCATCTTCCAGCTGCAGCCTGGCGTCTGTAACCTGTCCTCAGTGTTTTCTCTGGTGCGGCCGCACATAGACTTCAGTTTCCATGGCATTCTGTCTCACATCAACACCGTCTTTGTGCTGCGGAGTAAGGTCTGTCTGCCACAAAATACATCTGATATAAAACCACCAACACTCATTCACTACAATGTTGTTAGTTTCTGACATAAATTGTGTTTACTAGTTCTACAGTACATGTCACACACTCATATACAAATTAGTGCTGTCACAATATCAGATTTGTAACTACATGTTCATGGTGGACAAAAGAATGATTGCGATATCTATAGAAATATGAAATATGCTATCAGTCAAATTCATATTTAACCGTTCAGTGGATTCAAAGCTACGAGAAAAGTACAACAATTGATGAGAATACCAACACAGTTTTACTCCAAACTCACGTTATAGCGGCAATTGAGCGTTTGAAATAACTTCTTTCTGTGAATTGATGTGGCTTCGTATCAGGCAGAAATTATATTATTTCATAGTATTCTATACAGTGATAAAGGCAATAAAAGCTATCATTGTATTATAAATATACATTATCGCTAATTAACACGATAACGATATAAAAAAAATTTTATAGAACGATTATCGTCAATACCGGTATATCGCAACACCCCTAATTATCACAATAACAATATTTCATTTTTGTAAATATTACGACTATCGTCATTGCCGGTATATTGCGACATCCCTATTTAACACGATTATGATATTAGATTTTTTTTAAATAACGATTATCATCAATACCGATATATTGCAACACCCCTGATTACCATGATAACGATATTTCATTTTTTAAATACAATGATTATCGTCAATACCTGTATATTTTGCGACACGATAATTAACATGATAACGATATCTCATTTTTAAAAATATAACGATAATCGAATATACCTGTATATTATGACACCCCTAGTTAACACGATAACGATATTACATTTTTTAAATATAACGATTATCGTCAATACCGGTATATCGCGACACCCCTAATTATCACAATAACAATATTAAAAAATTTTTAAATCATGACTATCGTTAATACCTGTATATCGCAACACCCCTAATTATCACAATAGCGATATTTAATTTTTTAAAAATAACGATTATCGTCAATACCGGTATATTGCGACACCCCTGATTACCATGATAACAATATTTATTTTTTTAAATATCACGATTATTGTCAATACCGGTATATCACAACACCACTAATTAGCACGATAACGATATTTAATTTTAAAAATATGATCATCGAATATACCTGTATATTATGACACCCCTAATTAACACGATAAAGATATTTCATTTTTTAAATATCACGATTATCGTCAATACCTGTATATCGCGACACTGCTAATTAACACGATAACGATATTTCATTTTTTTAATTATAAGGATTATCATCAGTACCAGCATATTGTGACACACCTGATACAAAAACAAGAATAACAGTGTATGTTTAAAAAAAATGAAATTTGAAATGTATTGTAATGAAACTACACGACACGAGGTTTGTTTATGGCTTTATGTAGGAGGGCCTGTTGAACGTAGAGACTGCGGAGAGTGAAGATGAACTCACAGGAACAGAGATCAGCTGTCTCAGACTGAAGGGCCAGATGATCTCACTTCCTGAGACGGAGAACATCCTTTTCCTGTGCTCACCCAGGTAGATGTCTGAGGCTGTGAAATAAAATCAACAAAGCAAATTAGTAATTTTGGTGGGTTATACTAATTGCATCAGTTCTGATTTTTAAACACGGCTTAAATTGGTAACATACAGTTGTTACCATAATGCCTTATTTCTACTTGGACCAATCTTTAAAATGATTTTCATTTCATGTAACCTAATGTAGTCAAGTTGATTCAGTCATATTTATTATTATTATTATTACAAATATTTAAAAAACGTCAATGCTTAGAGCTTGAAAAACAAAAATTATTCTAAATTAGATGTTAGCACATAAAGCAATTTTTGAAGGCTGGATTAAAAAATGTAGTCAACATGGATAACCTAAAAATGTGCTTCATGTGGTCACTTCCTGTGCTGGGTTGTAACTAGGGATGCACCGATACCACTTTTTCCAGTACTCGCCCGATACCGATACTTTTATTTTTGTTACTTGCCGATACCGAGTACCGATACCGATATTTTATTGCATTTGTAAATTTTTTAAATATTGGGTACAGAAACAAAAAGAGTATGTATATTGTTAGTTGGTTAACTTCATTTATCAAATAGATACAATCAAACTAAAATGTATTCAGACACCTTCAACATTTCTCACATTATCACAGTTTATTCGCTATAGTTTAGAAAATGGTAATAAAATATAACAATAATTTAGAGTTAAACTGAGTCAGCTTGATAACGTTAGATAACTTTGATAGAAAGGTATGTATCCTAATGGATTACAATCAACCAAAATAATTAACAGCTGTTAGTATGACAATATTTACACAACTATCAATACTTAATCGGGCAACCCTTAGCCTTAATGACAGCATATAGTCTCCTGGGCATGCTGTCACCCAGCTACATGAAAACCTCAACTGGGAGGCCACTGTATGACGAAATTTTGGGTATAATATGTCACAGTTTACTTTATTTTGCTATCCTCACTTACATAAATGAACTATAGTGTCCTGCACCCACTAGTAAAAAAATATCAAAAATTATATCTGGTCTGAATAATTTTTGGTTTGACTGTATATCCTTTGGTTATTTTCACACTTAATTATACCCATTAAAATTGATTTTACAAGTTTTTGTTACTTTCACAGTTAATTTTTTTTTGCTCTATGGTACATCATCTTTAATTTAATAGCATAGAGCTGCTCCATTGCAGCGGCTTAGTACTGTAATCACACGCTTTGCTGTAATAAAGCAGGGAACCACTTGTTATAAATCTCATAACTGTGATATTTTCATAAATAGAAGTCACGTTTTTTCATCTGAAACGTGCTGCGATTTATATTCCACAGCCACTCATATAATGCAGAAACACTCCAGCAAGCAAAACAGAATAGTACAAGCTACATACTGGTGCAGAATAGTACAAGCTAGCGCATTTCACACAGCCTGCTAGATTCACTTTCGCCAGAAAGCCGTGAATGCCTACGGTTGAAAATAAATGATGTTTATAGTAAATGCCCCTATGAATGGTTTTATTTTACGATTTAGTTTTAATCCAAATGATGTGTGTGCTAAGTGAGTGAACATCAAAGATGTTAAGTAACTTGTGCATTGTTTTACTTGTTTGTTTTTGACGTATCCGACCAAACTACAAACTTTGCATTGATGTCTGTGAGAAAGGTATATTCACTCGACAAGCTCGCTCGCGCATCTGCGCCGCTGCGCGCTCAATCCAATCAGCGTGCTTTGCTCATCAGCTGGCGCACATCAGCTATACAGGCATTAATACCGAATGCTTAACATTATATTAATTGCATATATATACTTCGTAGACATCCTTAATCTCAAATAACTCCATTCTGCTGTCTGTTGTTGGTGTTTCATTGTCTGCAATATGGCGTTAAACAAATGCTGTGCGGTATCGGCGTTTGGTATTGGGGCATTTTAACGAGTACGAGTATGAGTAAGGAGAATCGTATTGGGGCCCGATACCAATACCAGTATCGGTATCGGTGCATCCCTAGTTGTAACCGATTACATGTAATCTGGATTATGTAATCAGATTCCAAAAATTAAGTACTACGATGTTACATTTTAAAATGCTCAGATCAGTTACTATTTTATTGATTACATGATTACATGTTATTCACACAATGGCAGAAAATTATTCATAATTTATTGATTCTCCCCAGTTACGTTACTAACTACAAGTTTCATCATGTAATCTGTAGTCATTAACTACAGGCGACACTTTATAAGTAATCGAAGTAGCACTGGTCACTTCTACAGTTAAATGGATGTTTTAGGTAAAAAAAATTGTGTTTAATTTGACAGAATTGACCTGACTATATTATGCTACACCAACAAAGGTCATTTTTAAGTGGTTTATCAGGTAGAAATAGCTACTTAAAGAAGAAAAAAATCACATTGTCTCTTTATAAAATGTATTTGGACAGGCAGCCTCTACTTTCTACTTGTGCTGTCAAACGATTAATCGCGATTAATCGCATCCGAAATAAATGTTTTTGTTGACATAATATATGTGTGTGCACTGTGTATATTTATTACGTATATATAAATGCAAACACATGCATGTATATATTTAAGAAAAATATGTTTATCACGATTAATCGTTTGACAGCACTAATTTATACATTTAATACAGCTTTTTTTGAAGGAATAGCATAAAGTGTAATGTAAACATCAGTACTGCTTGTTATTTATAAAATAAGTGCAGTACATTTTTGTTCATTGCCTCCTAAATCAAACATAATGGACAGCAAGAGTTTGGTTATTTTCTAATAAATGTTTTTACTGACCACTTATAAGCCAAATCTACTGAAGTAATATGTGTCTTTCCCGCTGGTTTAGATTGAATCGATTGAATCAGAGGCTTTGATTTCGTATTATGAGACATGTGGTGGAAATATGTTCTGATGGGACTGCTATATTGGTATATATTAGGGTCAACTTCACCGAAGTTTTGTGGAGACTGAGTAACATTTTGTTTGGCTTTTTGATATCTCGATTGATAGGCCTGATCCAGTGTTTTGTCATTTGCGTATATCAGTGTTATGAATCTGGATGACCTGACGAGGAGAGGTCTGTACCTGAGTGATATTCCTCTTCATGACGCCACCCGTGACCTTGTGTTACTGGGGGAGCAGTTTCGCGAGGAGTACAAGTTGACCCAGGAGCTGGAGATCCTGACCGACCGTCTGCAGCACACGCTCCGAGCCCTGGAGGATGAGAAGAAGAAGACAGACAGGTCAGTCCTCTGTGGAAGCCCGTTTAAAATAAAAAAGTTTCTATCTCGCAAATCTGACTTTAAGTCAGATATAAGCTGGCAATTGCGATTTACAAAGTCAGAACTGTGTGATATAAACTTGCAAAAGTCCAATTCTGAGGAAAAAATACTATTTTCTTACAACTGCGAGTTTATGTCTCACAGTCTTGACTATATAGCTCGCAATTGCAACTTTATATCATGCAAATATGACTTTATGACTGGCTTTATTTCTCAGAATTGCACGTCTTGCAGTTCTGATTTCATAACACACAGTTGCGACTTTATATCTCACAATTTTGAATTTTAAGTCAGATATAAGCTGGCAATTGCGATTTACAAAGTCAGAATTGTGGGATATAAACTCACAATGGTGAGTTATGAAGTTTGTGAGTTACGTTTTTCCTCAGAATTTGAGTGATATAAACTTACAATTGTGACTTTTTCTTAGATTTGCATGATTTAAACTAACTTTATGACTCGGACTTAATTCTGACTTTATTTCTCAGAATTGCAAGTCTTGCAATATTTCATAACACACAGTTGCGACTTTATATCTCACAACTCTGACTTATATCTTGCAGTTCTGACTTTATTTCTCAGGACTGCAAGTGTGTATATCACGCAATTCTGAGAAAAGTCAGGAATAAAGTAAAGGAAAAAAAGAATTGCGAGATGTGAATTCGTAAAAAAAAGTCAGAATTGTGAACATCCTACATCATTCTGATTTATTTTTAAGGGTTGAAGGTTGTAAATATAAAAATATGGTCTTATGGCTATGTTATGAGATATATTGCTGCACCAATAAAACGCTACTCCAGTTCGGTGTTTAGAACTTGTTTAGAAGTATTCACACACATTTTTAAACATTTTTAAACATTTAAACATGGACTGTAAATGTTATTATGCAATGGTACCTGGATTATTTTATATAGCAATAAATACTGTTGTTTAGAAGGTTGAATGAACTCAGAGTGTCTTTATCCTGAAGTTTTGTGTGTTATGTTCCGTATTTATCTCATTCATTTTCGTTTGCTATTCTTACTAGTATCTACTTTAGATGATAATCAGTAGAGACCCACAATCCAAAAAGAGGTCTGAGTGCAATAACACAGCCAGGGAAGATGTCAAATCAAAGAGAATTAAGTTATTTCATCAGTTTAGTTTTTACTGGCCATAAAAGTGGGCTCAGGCTTTGTTTTGGCCAATTTTAGCTTAGCCCATTTTCCAGTTAACCCAACTCGATGGTGATTATTATTATTGTTATTGAATATGTAAGTACAATTAGGGATCTCAAAGTTAACGCCTTAACCTATTGGTTTAAATGAAATGTTTTTGTGAAAGCAAGCCAACTCGCTTGACCTTTCCCGATCCTGTCCCCCTCTCTCACATCACTTCCTGTTCTGACGAAATAAATGCATAAAATGCCACAAATAAATCTTTAATAAAAAAAGATAATTCTTATATATATTAAAAAATTAAGTAGTATTAACTTAAGCCATTAAATTATTGGTTCAAATTAGATTTAAACATTAAAAAAAATTAAATTTGATTAATTAATCTTTACCATTCAAAAAACGTTATTGTTTTCCATATCTTGGAAATAAATATGAGCACACTACATTTTTGTATGAAAATGTATAGTTAGAGGAAGATTTCAGTGAATTCAGTTGTAATAGATTAATCATATTCCTTGCAAATATATCATGAGATTAAACGTATAGTATTGCTCAGTTTCCAGAGATATGTGACCCTGGAGCACAAAACAAAAGTGTCAATTTTTCAAAATTGAGATTTATACATCATCTGAAGGCTGAATAAATAAGCTTTCCATTGATGTATGGTTTGTTAGGATCGGACAATATTTGAATATCTGGAATCTGAGGGAGCAAAAAAATCTAAATATTGAGAAAATCATCTTTAAAGTTGTTCAAATGAAGTTCTTAGCAATGCATATTACTAAGCAAACATTAAGTTTTGATATATTTACGGTAGGACATTTACTAAATATTTTCATGGAACATGATCTTTACTTTATATCCTAATGATTTTTAGCATAAAATGTATTTTATTTTTTTTGACCCATACAATGTATTGTTGGCTATTGCTACAAATATACCCCAGCGACTTAAGACATAGTTTTTATGCTTCTTTCCATCCCTTCTTCACTGAATGAAAACCTTTGAGAGTCTGTGTGGGGCTTACAGTAATTTCCAGAGAAATAAAATAAGCGGCTCATCTCCTCTGCGTGTCATCATTACCTTTGTACAGTAATCTGTAAATTACATTACATGTCAATCAGACCATCTCTTCCTGTCTAAATGGGCGTTTGCTGGAAACAGACTGTAGTCTGATCCGAGACCATGTGCGAGACCCGGATGCAGACCAGTACACTGGGTAATACGACTAAGGTCAATTTTAGCTCTAATGGCTAATGCGCAAACCCAGATGGCAACCTAAAGCATAGATTGTCGCAAGGCTGACGATAAAAAATAAGCGTGATATTGGTTTCGCTGATTGATCGTTTCCCCTGCGTATAGCTTTTTAAGATGGAAAATGAGGCTGTATTTGCGCTCTCCGTGGGGAGCCTCGGTCTGTGAGCTCTGTGTTTGTTTTTATAAAGCGGAGAGTTCCGGTGCTTGACTCTGATTGGCTGAGCCGCGTTCGAAGCTGTTGTAAATGACGCTACATTCTGAATTGCGAGGAATGGGCTCATAATTTTCATACACATTTGAATAGGTTATTTTTTCATTTGTGTTGCAAATGACATTACTTTGAGTAACTGACGTATGGTTATGTCCTGCTAAGCATGTTTTTTTTTAGTTTACTTCAAATTTACATTCTTGTTTTTTTCAGTAGTTAGGTCGCATGCATTTCTTGGAAACCTGTGACTTGTTGATAACAGGTGAACAAATGGGCCGTGTTCTGAATGTGCTGAATAGTGCAGCCTTATCTTCACTAGCAGGGTCCTGCACTGAAACTTGCATTTTTCAGTTTAATCCGTTCCTCAATTCAAGCCTCAAAACTGCTTAAGTTTCCTTAAAAAAAATGAGGAAAACACATCTCTTGGTTTTGTTAGTGAAACGTTCTCAATATTTTCTATGCAACACTGAACCGCAATTTCTTTAATAATATATACTGTACACACTATTTTGAATTATCACCTTAATTTTTTTAAAAATTACAAGACCAATGATTCATTTTTTACAGTGTTACTGGGCAGACTGGGAGTCTGAGATGACTGCCCAAAGCAGCATTTTATTGTGAAGCAGTAATATGCCAAAAACATATTACTGTTCAAAAGTTTGGGGTCAATAAGATTCATAGATTCATAAATTCATAGATAGATAGGTAGGTAGGTAGGTAGATAGATAGGTAGATAGATAGATAGATAGATAGATAGATAGGATTCATACATAGATTAGTAGATAGATAAGCTAGCTCATAGATAGATAGATAGAATAGATAGATAGATAGATAGATAGATAGATAGATAGATAGATAGATAGATAGATAGATAGATAGATAGATAGATAGATAGATAGATAGATAGATAGAATAGACAGGTAGATAGATAGATAATAGATAGATAGACAGATAGATAGATAGATAGAAGATAGATAGATAGAAGACAGATTCTCGAAGATATATGATAGATAGATAGATAGATGATAGGATAGATAGATGATTCCTAGCTAGATAGATCGATAGATGTAGTGATGGAAGATAGCTAGTAGTTCATAGCTAGATAGATAGATAGATAGATAGATAGCAGGGATAATAGATTCATAGATCATCGATAGATAGATAGATAGATAGATAGCTAGATAGATAGATCGAGTCATAGATAGAAGATAGTAGATAGATAGTAGATAGATTAGATAGATAGATAGATAGATAGTAGCTAGATAGATAGATAGATAGATAGATAGATAGATAGATAGATAGATAGATAGATAGATAGATAGATAGATAGATAGATAGATAGATGGATGAATAAACAGACAGACAGACAGACATATAGAAAGATAGATAGATAGATAGATAGCTAGATAGATGATAGATAGATCGTAGCTAGATAGATAGATAGAGCTGTGATGTTGGCTTTCATCAGTTGTATAACTGAGAGATCTGAAGTTTTTTTTGATCACAGACGTTAGTATTTGTGTTTTCCCATCAGCAGTACAGAATAAGAACCGAACAGATGTATGAATGTTTAAATGTAGAGAGCCAGTCCTCAAACTGCTCTGTGGATAGTTAGCACTCAAGCTTCTGGGAAAGTACAGTATGTAAAAATGTAGAAATGATGCGCATTATTATCCCATGGTCAGCTGAAGTGAATTTCACAAAAGGATTAATTTTGTATTAGATTAAATACTATAGGTATTCTAACAACTGAAGTTAACAAATGTATCGCTTCGAGTGACTACAACAAATGTGACAGATTTCCCATCCAGTGACATTGAATGCAATGAATGCGTATTTTTCAAGAGTGCACATGATAACGACGATACCTCTTTGTTTCAGATTGCTGTATTCGGTTCTACCTCCGTCTGTCGCCAATGAACTTCGGCACAAGCGGCCCGTGCCTGCTAAACGGTACGACAACGTGACCATTCTTTTCAGCGGCATCGTCGGGTTCAATGCGTTCTGCAGCAAACACGCATCAGCAGAGGGAGCCATTAAAATCGTCAATCTGCTCAATGACATCTACACCAGATTTGACATTCTCACGGATTCTCGGAAGAATCCTTATGTGTATAAGGTGAGTGAATTTCAATCTGGAACTTGACATTTGGATCCGCGCTTTTGTTTAGTGCTTGAGGATTGATAGACGCATTGAAAAACCTTTGTAACCATGCTCGCAGACATAAACGGAGATATTTTTGGCCACATCCAGAGATCTTCAGCACACAACAGAAATAACTCTATGATTGTGACTGGGCTAAAAATATCTTGACAAAAATGACTTGAATGTGTTAGCCACAAACGTTAATGCATTATAACTTGCAAGGTGGAAAATATAAAAATCTACTGTAAGTTCAAAGTTACTTTCAGCAAGCTAACAGTAATAAAGTGTCACAGTGTACAAAAGTTCAGCTACAAAGTTCAAAGGCAAAAAAATCTTTATGATGAGTCGTTTTATGATAAATCTTTTATGATGTTCCTAATTAATAAATGAATGACTATATTTAGAGCAGGGTGTGAAACTTCTTTTAGGTCAAGTGGCAGATTAAATCTTATGTGGGCTGATTTTTTTATTTATTAAACTTTGCTGTAGGCAACACAGAGTGCATATAAAAGTACTGGGATCCAAGAGAAGCACATTGAATTTACTAATTAAATTCACCAGAGGCTTTAATAAAACAACAATACTGATATATTTGATAACTTTGGCTTTAAGCTACAGTGAACATTAAAAAAGTTTTTGTAGCTTTGCAGAAAAATTGATGCCTTTTTCTTCGAGGTGCTTTATAAGCATAACATCTACATAAAAACAACTGTTTATGCATTGATTTACAAAATGGCTTGTCACTTGGTTTTCCGTTCTTGTCCTGTGGTGTATTGTAAGCATTGTATCTGCCTTACTGTTACATGAATGCTTTGTTTCTGTCTCTGTGTTTTCCCCATAACCAAGTTTCATTCTGTTCACCTGTTGCCTCGTTAATTAACTCATCTGTTCCTTAGTTTGCTTCGTGTACTTTAATCCTTAGTTCTGCCTTTGTCTCTGTCTGTTCTCATTGATTATAGTGTTTTTGCAAGTTTGTTTCCACTAATTAACTGAGCTTTGAATGCTCTATACCACAGTGGCTGCGATTTTACAATGTTTTTTTTTTCTTCTTTCTACCTGTCCATGTTGTCATGTTTACTATGAGCCCAAATCAACTGAACAGTTGCGTCACCCACAAATCCAGTTTCAGCTGAAAGTGCAAATTCATGCACAGGTGCCAGATGCTACGTGCAATTACTACTTCTGCTTTAAAATGTGCGCTATAATACTCAAGTTTAGCTAAAAATAGAATGTTGTGAATTGATCATAGCCATAAAAAAAAATCATAGTAGTTTATCTCCTTTGTCTTTCAAATAATTTCACATGCTGGATTTAGAACTTCCAGAACAACCATTAACTGTAGATTTATTAACTTTCTGTGCCTTTTAGCCGGTACTTTATCACCAACACATCATGTACAATGTTCTCTTAAAAACAAGGGCATGAGAACATGTCCTTGATTTACGTCCTAGGTGTAGAATGCACTTCATGTAGCTTTGCTAACTAAACAAAGCGGGCAGGTAGAATTTCAAGGCAGGCTCATCAAAAAAAAGCTATATTTACTTTAAGCCAACTGTATCTACATGGTCCAAAGGTCTCGTGAAGGACTGGACTCTCTCTTTAGACGTTGTTGTGATGGATATGAGGTTGGAGAACAAAACACGAGGAGTTAAACTGGCAACATTTGCAGAGTGCATGGCCAGGAAAACTTGGATGAATCAAAAGTGTCCTAAAATTGGTTATCTTGGATGATAGCTTCATTTTGTAATTTTATTTGGCTGTATTCTTATCACAAACTAAGACCAGTTGTTATCTGACAGTCAAGGCCACAAAATATCGTTAAATGGTTTAATGAGTCAGTTAAATTAATTTCTCATCTTGGATATCCACTAATCAATACATGATGATTAAAAATGTTAAGTAAATACACTGCCTGACCAAAATAAATAAATAAATAAAATAAATAATAATTTGGATTTGGGTTTAAATAAGTGAATACTGAAGAGTCTAGGATTGGATCATTGTTGCAGTGATTAATACATTTCTGGCATGTTCCTTTTAAAGGTGCTGTATTTAATTTTTTGACTGTACTAAGGCATAAAAATGCCATAATATGTTTGCAGATATTTAGGAAACATGCTAAGTTCACAAACTTGTTTCTCTGAAAAACAACACTACAGCTAGTTATTCTGCTTTAAATTGTGCGTTCCGTGTCGGGATGTCTGGTTTTGTTTTGGTCTGTGTGACTCCGCCCACTTCCAGTTTAACCAATAGTATTTCCACACCCCGGGTTGCCAGTTGTAGGAAAACACAGCGTATTGCAGACACGGAAGCCAGCAAATGAACTGAGTCAGAGATCGTAGATTCTACTCGACCTAAAAAGCCTCGGCATCCAACTAAAATAAAGCTCTATGACCAGAGGCATATTAAAACACGGATAAATCAACTCATCAGCTTACAGTGTAAGGCTCGTCGCCTTCCAATTTTTTAAATGGGGTTACGGTCAGGACTCTGGTGGCCAGTCTTTCACAGTTTGAACCTGATGAATTTTTGCATATGGAATATGTTCATGGTTACGTCTTCCGACACGGTTGTTTGAGAAATGAAAAGATACATACTGCATCAGTTAAGGTTAAATAATTGTTGCCAAACACACAACATGCCAGAAACATATTAATCACTGCAATAATGATTCAATCCTAGACTCATCTGTATTTGCTTATTTAAATCGAGATGGCTTTTTTGGCTAGGCAGTGCATATACATGTTGTGCAAATATTATTGCATCAGGTAGGTTAGTGTTAAATGTGTTAAATATAAAATTGGGTTTGGAAAGCTAAAATATCCCAGTGTAGCTCATGGAAAATCCTTTGAGGTTCATCGTACCCGCAGGCACATTAGCTGTTTTTAGCGGTCTCTGGTTTGAAACATCTCTCTATTCTCTGACAGGTGGAGACTGTTGGTGATAAGTACATGACCGTGAGTGGTCTTCCGGAGCCCTGCACCCATCATGCAAAATCCATCTGTCACCTGGCCCTGGACATGATGGAGATCGCTGGACAGGTGAAAGTAGACGAGGATCCTGTGCAGGTGATCACTTTTCTTGACCCAGATACAAGTTTAAACAAACAGAACATTTTGTCACATTTTTATGCATGAGGTTCTTTCATTCCAGAACATCTTATCAGCTCCACACTGTAAAAAAAATACAGTAAAATTTACGGTAAAAAACCGGCAGCTGAAATCTGTTTTGTAGCTTTGTAATGCACTGATAACCACCAAATGCAGGAGGTGATGAGAAAGTCACATGATGAACCAAAGCCCATCACAAGCAGCTTTTAAATAATAACATATATAGAAGGTGCACATTCACACAATCACTAAACACAATCACGGTAACACACATGAAACTGAAATAATGCAATAAACATTCATTTAACAACATTAGGTGTAACACACAACCCTTATATACAAAACTGATAAGAAAAGACTAAGAACAAACAGTTATTTCAACAAAAAAACATCACATTTGAAATGTAAAAACTTCTAAAAACGGTATACTACCGTAAAATTAATGTCCAATACATGTAATGTCCAATACAGTTTTTCACCGTATACAGTAGGGGAATTTACCGTTAACCATTTAACAGGTTTTTACTGTAGCATTTTTACAGTTTTTACAGATAAATTCACGGTAATTTTTACAGTCTAGGTATAGAGGCATGTATCAGTTTCATTTCTCAGAATAGCTGAATATGTGAAGCAAAAATCAGAACAGTGTTTTTGCTCAAATCTTAGCTTAGCTGTGACTGTAAGATTGAGTCTTGGAACAGAAGAACAGTACAGCGTCGGTCACGAAAAGTGTCCAGTGCTTTACTATTTATCAGTACTGTTGGGATGCTTAATACGTGTGTATTATTTGATGCCACTGGAACTTCTGTTTTTCTTTTTCTGGTTTTAATGGTTAAATTAAATTGTAGTAATCAAAATTAACACATCTAATTAGCTGAAATTATAAAACATCAAATGTAACAACAGTGTCTTTGTTTATGCATATAAGTGTGTATGTATGTATGGATTTCAGAAATTCTGTGTTTCCTGTTTTAATTCTTCTGGATGTATGATTTAATACAACTTTATTATCAAAAATGGAGTTAATCAGATGAAGGCATAAAACATTAACTTTTCCCACAAACTATCAAATGAAGATTTTAAATGGTACATAGAAATAAATTAAGTTTTAATAATTGTATTATTATTATTATAATTACTTTGAGATGTACATTTATTTCTGTCAAAATTTCTTCAAGTTAAACTGACTTTTATTATGACGGGTTGTTGTGTAGACAAGTTGTGTGTATGTGATATGCCGACTACACTATAGAGATTTCATTAAGTGTACAGCACTACTTTTGATTTATTCATCCAAGATTTGCCCAATTCTGAGACATTCCATGTCTTACAGTAAATTCCATTTTTAGGATTGGATTCCGTGATTTAGTCAGCCACACTGTTAAAAAATATATATAATAATCAACAATATAATAATATTGAAGCCATTTTTTACCACTGAATAAAAAATAAATAAGGTAATTGTGACTTTTTATCTCGCAATTCTGACTTACTTCTAGCAATTCTGACTCAGAATTGCGTGATATAAACTTACAATTGCGAGAAATAATGTGAGAATAGCGATTTTCTCAGAATTGCACGTTTATAACACACAATTCTGACTTTACAGAATGCAATTGCGATGAAGAATTTGATAAAGAATTGTGAGCATTCAGTGGTGGAATTCCATATAATACACAAGTATATACTGGTCATTGTGTATTTATAATTGAATGCATAAATAAATTCTGAATGTTTATACTTGTTTAATGCGCTGCCTCATAGCATCGATTAAACGACATATCTTGCATATTTTGTGCACCATGCTGTCCTTCATGAAACACCCCCATCATAAAACATGCTGCTGCGCTTTAGCCAGTGTATTAAGGATGCTTTATGATTTCTAAGAATAGCTCTAGAATGCATCTCAGAGGTGTTCGATGTGTCTGCGGTAAAGTCTCTGTAAAGGCTCTTTTGTTTAACCAGACGGCACAGGTATGTTATTATATGTGCGACTGTTGAAGATGTGCCTCTGGAACACTAAGAGCATCTAAATTAGAGACGACTGTATTAGGCGAATGGCACAGACACTTTCACACACACACACACACACACCACCCACCCCACCCCCCCAATCACACACTCAACGTACCCTCAGCACCCAAACACACACACGTCTCACTCACTCACACACACACACACACACACACACACACACACACACACACACACACAATCACACACAATACACACGCACACACACTCACACTCACACACACACACACACACACACACACATTCTCTCTCTCACTCACACTCACACTCACACACACACACATACAATCACTCACACAAACACACACAGACACATGCAAAAGTAAGCACAGTCTGGCAAAGGGAGACAACATCAGATCATCCTTCCTTTCAGTGTTTAAAAATACACCCACATTAACTTTTTTCTGCCGGTTAGCTCAGCTCTGGCACGTACACACGGTCTCGCTCAAGAGGAATGCTGGAAACACAAATGCAAGAAACAAAATGAAAGAAAGACACCGATTTCCCCCGAATAAATATGTCTGAGTTATTAAAGACGATGTGAATGCTAATGGGTTTACATATTTTCACACATTGCCCATGCAACTGTTATGTTTTGGAGCAGATCACCATTGGAATCCACACAGGAGAGGTGGTCACAGGGGTCATAGGTCAAAGAATGCCCCGTTACTGCCTGTTTGGAAACACCGTCAACCTGACAAGTCGTACAGAGACCACAGGAGAGAAGGGAAAGATAAATGTGTCAGAGTACACATACAGGTGAGAGAAACCAGAAAGATATAAATCTGAATATATATATATACTTGTATATAGATATATTATATATATATATAGTTTTGTTTTTTATAAAATAATTAAAAAAAGATTATTGGACTATGTTTTCTATTCAACATTTAATTTAATTCAATTTCTCTCCTGAATTGTTTGAAAAGTATATAGCAAATTCTGAGTGCAAAGTAGTTTCTATTACCATGTTCCCACTGTGTTATTTTTATGAAAGGCCAGTGTGCAATTAAATAGTACGGTACTTTGAGAAGTTTATTAAAACACTGTAAAAAGTAACCTTTTACAGTACAAACGGAAATTTTTGTTTTTACTGATTAACCTCTAAACAGTATTTTGTGGTATAAATTATGCATTTCGGTTGATTCATGATGCATATATAGATACCCACATAAATGAACACACTGTTGCGTGATACACAGTCATGGATTGTAAGAAGGGCTGTGCTGTCTCAACCCAAAAGGACTATATAGGTAATATAATATCCTATAATATATATAAAGAAATTGTCCCTGCAGCACAAAAGCAGTGTTCAGTCGCTGGGGGATATTTGTAGCAATAACCAAAAATACAATGTATGGGTCAAAATTACGGATTTTTCTTTTATGCCAAAAAATCATTAGGATATTAAGTAAAGATCATGTTCCATAAGATATTTAGTTAAATCTCCTACCGTAAGTATATCAAAACTTAATATCTGATTAGTAATATGCATTGCTAAGACCTTAATTTGAACAACTTTAAAGATGATTTCCTCAATATTTAGATTTTTTTTGCACCCTCAGGTTCCAGATTTTCAAATAGTTGTATCTCAACCAAATATTGTCCGATCCTAACAAGCTTATTTATTCAGCTTTCAGATGGTGTATAAATCTCAATTTTGAAAAATTGACACGGTTTGCTGGTCCAGGGTCACATATAATATAATAAAGAAATATTTTTGTGTGAATAAATGGAATGTTGTTACTGTGTTGTCTCGGTTCAGGTGTTTGCAGTCGGTGGAAAACGCTGATCCTCAGTTTCGTTTGGAGTACAGAGGACCTGTAACCATGAAAGGGAAAAAAGAGCCAATGAAAGTGTGGTTTCTCTCACGTAAGACCTAACGGACGCGTAAAAGACCGTTTTTAGTGTGTTAGTGCACTAATGTGTGGGTGCCAACTATTGAATTGATTTAATACAAAAACATCTGAATAAATACATGGTACAGATACTCTATGCAACATGCAAACGTGCTCATCGAGTGTTTATTTCCATCATTTTATAGCAGAGTATGCGAGAGTATTCAGATGACTTTTGTTTTTCATCACTGAGCAAAACAACTTATTTCACTTTGTCTGTATTTAGAGTGTTCGAAATACCTAAAACACTGTTTTTGTTTTAATTGTGCACATTAATTGAGAAATAAACCTGCAGATGTTCAGAGTCACATGTATTATATTGGAAATACTCTATAATTAATTTAGCTAGACGGATGCATGCTGTAAACAATAAAAACGCCTGCATATTGGAATCATATTTACACTTACATTGCATCAGAGAATTTGCCAAACATGAAGATATAAGCTATTTTATGATCACAGTTTAGTGTATGCTATTGTGTTGCTGTGAGGAGTCGTTACTGCGTGAATGAATAGATTCTAAACGAGTTTCTAAGTTAATATTAACCATTTGCATCCGTTTGTATTCGAGTTTGTATTCATTGAATCTCACAGATAGAGCTCTGTATCGTAAACCTGTCACGTCACGATGCTTTTCTGTGCACCGCTGTTTGCTGTATATATTTAAGTCTTGCATTAAAATATTATTTAAAAGATCTGCATAGTCTGGTTGGTTGGAGTTTTCTTATCTGGTTACAAATATTCATGAGCGCTTCATTTTATGCCCCTAAATATATTCATAAGTCTGTCTAATTGAAATACAAACATGCAGTCAAAACATAAACATAGTCAAATCACCGGAGAAATATCGTCTTTTTACAGTCAGACATTAATAAATACTAAAGCACACATGAATGAGGCAATATTTTTTAATATTTACACTTCCATCTAAGAGAAATCATCTTTCATTTGTAGATGATAGATTGTGTAGTTAATCGTTATCTTCTGGACATAAACACCGTGCCATGTGCAGCAAGACAACTGATTATGCCATAAAAAGATTAAAACATCATAGAGACAAACTGTTTTGAAATGAGTCTGAACTAAACGTCAATGGGAAGATAGCATGACTTCATCCGGATTAATAAACAGCCTTTCATGTTTCACAGAAGAAAAAATGTGCAGGAATAAAGCAGATAATTTGCAGCCTTCAGTGTATGAACATGACTTAAAACCACATATGCAAGCAATAAATAAATAAACAACTAAATGGTAACACTTTAGTTTAGGAAGCAATTTTCACTATTAACTACAATCTTGGCTGTTTATTAGAATTTATAAAGCACATATTAATGCCTTATTCTGCAAAGATCCCTTAATCCACACAATACCTAAACTTTACAACTAGTTTACTAACTATTAATAAGCAGCACATTAGGAGTTTATTGAGGCAAAAGTCTGTTAGTGTTATGATGCATATTGTATATTTCAAAGAATTGATGTTTTCCCCATTTCTATTCATCTGTGAATCCTGAAAAATAAAATGTATCACAGTTTCCACAAAAATATTATGCAGCACAACTGTTTTCAACATAATAATAATTAGAAATGTTTCTTGAACAACAAATCAGCATATCAGAATGATTTCTGAAGATCATGTACCTGAAGACTGGTGTAATGATGCTGAAAATTCAGCTTAGATCACGGAATTAAATGACATTTTAACAGATATTCACATAGAAAACAGTTGTTTTAAATTATAATAATATTTCACTATTTGTAATGTATTTTTGATCAAATAAATGCAGCCTTGTTCAGCATAAGAGACTTATTTTAAAAGAACTCTTTTTACAAATAGTATCACTCTTATTTTAGTTAAAATTATTAACATTTTGCAGACTGTGCAAGGTAAACGTATGACCAGCTTATTGAACTTTTCTAAACCATATATGTCTTAAATTAGTTTTCAGTTTAAAGCTTTTCTTATCTTTGCTTTCAATGGGACGATACCAAAGGTCTTGCAATGGGACGATACCAAAGGTCTTCAGAGGTCTCATTATATTGCGCTGTTGAGAGATTAAGCCTGAGGTAATGATCAAATAAAGCATTATCAGAGATTATCATGTCTATTGATATCGCTTTATCTTGTTGTGGAGTCTCCAGATGAAATCTTCACTCCACATGTTGCTTTGATTTCATATTTGGCAGGCCTTAAATGTGACCCTGGAGCACAAAACAAGTCATAAGTGTCATTTCCTCAAAAAGGAGATTAGCATCTGAAGCTTAAGAACTAATCTTCATTTATGTATGGTTTGTTAGGATAGGGCGATATTTGAATATCTGGAATCTGAGGGTGCAAGAAAATTTAAATATTGAGAAAATCGCATTTAAATTTGTTCAAATTAAGTTCTTAGCAATGCATGTTACTTATTAAGTTTTGATATATTTATGGTAGTAGATTTACTAAATATATTCATGGAACATTATCTTTACTTAATATCCTAATGATTTTTGGCATAAAAGAAAAATCAATAATTTTGACCCATACAATGTATTGCTGGCTATTGCTACAAATATCCCCCAGCGACTTAACACTGCTTTTGTGCTGCAGGCTCACATATGTACATTATTAGTAAATATGCCTCAGCTCTTCTCACTCAATATGTGAATCACTGTAAGCAGAAAGAGTGAACGCTGGTGAGTCACGACACACAGAGAAGAAAAGCCATGCAACTTTCACCATTCGAATTACGCTTAAATGCTAAAATGCATTGCTTAAACCCACCATTCATAATTTCATCATTCAACTAGTGAACAGACACACCCTACACAGTTTAAACAGCAAACAATTCAGATAAAAGCAGGACAATACAAGCAAGCGCTTGTTCTTACAGAACGACTTGAAGCCTCAATCAATGAAGAAGCGAGGCATGTTGGGATGTGTGATGTATGGTGAGATTTATACTCTGAGCTTTACTCAGCCACATCAGCATGAAGATAATACTCCGATAAGAGACTCGCGCAGGTATAAAAGACAGACTCAGGGTAAAGTTAGGCCACCGTCAGGATCACAGCAGTCTGTCATCATGGCCTTCAACGGGACCTGGAAAGTCGACCGCAATGACAACTACGAGAAGTTCATGGAGGAAATGGGTAAGTGGACATGAATGCTGCTGGAATCTTCTCTTTCTGTACCTGTTGAGTGATTCAGCGGGGCATTATTTATGAGGTGCACGTGTACTGCATGTCTTCAACAGGCATCAACATGGTTAAGAGGAAACTAGCGTCTCATGACAACCTGAAGATCACTGTGGAACAGACCGGAGACAAGTTCCACCTGAAGGAAGTCAGCACTTTCCGCACGGTGGAAATTAACTTTACTCTAGGCGTCAACTTTGAATATTCCATGGCAGACGGCACTGAGCTCACAGTAAGCACAAGAGGCGTTTTCAGTCTTAAACACTCTGAAGGTTCTTTATTTCCATAAAGACCCTTTTAACGTCCTTGGAACCATTGCACAAAAAGGTTCTTTACAGCAGAAAGATTGTCTAAAGCGTTCTTAACACTAACATTCATGCATATGGTTATTTTGAGAAATTCTTTGGGACCCAAATGGGTTCGTTGCTGCAAAAGCTCCTTTTATTCTTAGCAGTACACTCTCAGAAAAAAAGGTACAGAAGTTGTCACTGGGGCAGTACCTTTTCAAAACGTACACCTTTGTGCCTTGTTTAGCCTTAAAGGGTGCGTATGTGTACTTTAAAGGCACATATTTGGGAAAAGTGCACCACTTCAACATTTAGAAAATATGTACACGTTTAGGTATTAATATGTACCTTTAAAGGTAAATAAGGAAAAGGTTCTGCCCCAGTGATGGCTTTTGGACCTTTTCTTCTGAGAGTGTAACGATCAGGCGCAAAGGTTGAGATGCATGTTGAGCAGTTCTGAATTGAGATGTTGTAACTCTTTTGTATTAAATCAGCGCCAAATGTACATTTACTGAACGCTGCCAGCTGATGCTTTTCTAATGTTCACGCCTATACGAGCCTCCTGAAGAAGCAGTCCGTCACTGATCGACTCGACCTTTCGCTGCTCAGCTCAAAATGAGTCTGACCTTTGACCTTCTGATTGCAGGGATCCTGGGTCATGGAGGGCGACACGCTTAAGGGGACGTTCACACGCAAGGACAACGGAAAGTTGCTAATAACAACCAGGAAGATCATCGGTGATGAACTTGTACAGGTGAGCTGCTGTTCAAGACAAATCCTCAGATCAAACTTTGTAAATGCTGTGAACATGTGTTGCCTTACGCTTTTTGCTTGCAGGCCTATACCTATGAAGGAGTCGAGGCCAAGAGGATTTTCAAGAGGGGTTAAAATGATCCAAAAATTCCAAATGACAACTCTATTGAATCTATTGTGTGTTGCAAACCTTGGATATTCAACCTGATAATAAGTGTTTTAACAATTGGCAGCCCTAAAGTTTACAAAGCATGTATGTATTGCACTGTGAGTTTTCATATTTATGGTAATAAAGCCATTTTTACATCCGTTTTTGTTTTTATGCAGTATGTGTTGTGAATGAAATTGTCGAATGAAATTATTTCAACTGGAAGGTACATTTTTCAGAAGTAAAAAATAAACACAAAGAAGCAGGTTGCATCAGTGATTGAACATTTGAGGTTTATTAAACAAAGAATAAAAATAACTGCATAGACATCTCCAAAAATATATAGCGGATATCATTTTACATTATTCGTTTACTCTGAATCATGAAAAAAAATTGCATGAAGGCACTCCACACACAACCTCTAGGGAGCATGTACAAAGGTCCATTTGCATTGAAATTAAAGTCGAGGACACACTCTTTGTCTGTTTCTTTTAGATGTATATATACTGTATTAGCTGTCACAATATTCAGTCGATATTCAAGTGGTCATTCCGGTTCACAAGCAATTACTGATTCAAGCCAAAGTGCATACTGCCCCCCTGTGGATGGCTCTTAGAAGATACTTGAACATCACAAATATGATCCATATTTGTTCAACTTCTTTGGCAATTCTCTTGCATTACGGCTCAGTGGGTCACCAGGACCTGATGAGAAAGAAGACTGATTATACGGCATTGTGTTTACATACACATAGTTGGAGAACGGATGGATGGATGTTTTTAAATGCATAAAGTACCAGTCAAAAGTCTGAACACACCTATTCATTCTTTATTATTATTATTATCTCAAAGCACATTTTCACAAACTAGTCAACCTATGGCTAAATTCAGAACAGCTCACCAGTGTTAGTTAGTATTGGATTTCTAATACTATTATAGTTTTTATTGATATTAGGGATTAGCCTAGTTTCCTTTTTATTAGTTTTTCTTTTAGCTTTTTTTTTTTTTTTCAGTTTTTAGCAATTGTAGTAGTTTTACTTATTTTGGTGACACTTTACAATCGTCTTCATAGTTAACATGAAGCTAAGCATGAACAAATACCTCTACAGCATTTATTAATCGTAGGTAATTTCAGCATTTCTTAATGCTTATTAAAAACAAAGTTCTGCTGTTAGAATTGTTAATGCACTGTGAATTAACATGAACTAACAACTAACTAACATTAACTAAGATGAATAAATAGTGTACTGTTCATGTTAGTTAATACATTAACTAATGAACCTTATTGTAAAATGTTACCAGATTTTATTTATTTTTCACTAAGTTTATATTTGATTTTCACAGCTTTATTTCAATTAATGAATATTATTTTTAATAGATTTATTTAACAATAACACTGCAGCACACTAGCATATATTCTTACTATTTTACCATATGTTTACACGGCACAAATACGCTGTTCCCAATTCAGTCAGTGTCTTGGTTGTTTGTTCCTAAATGAAATCACTCAAGGAATTTTATAACACAGTAGTGCTCACTGTGTTTGCTTACTGTTAACAGTTTGCATTTTCCTTGACAAACGTATATTTAGGACAAACAAACTCTACCATTAATCTAGCTAACCATGGCAAGAAATTCACCTTTCAGTATTTTTATGATGCTCTCACCACTAGCCTGTCTCCTTTCACGTCCTTTATCAAAATAATAGTGCATGGCATGCAGCATCTGTCTTGTAACAATCTTCGTTTGCTGGGCTCAGCTAAACGCTCGCCTGCCTGAAGCTTACTTGCTTCACTACATGATCCTTTATGGTCTTTCTCAGCGCAATTCTCCGCTGTGTGTTATTTAGATGAAAAATGGCTGATAGATGCACTGCACTGTGTTGGCTCTGCTCTATTTGAATGAAATGCTACATTGTAACAATGTATATGAAGCAGCAACAGGAAGTGTAGAACAGTGAAGTTACAAATGATCCTTCTCATTTATCAGACTAGTGTGTTGCGTGTGTAAAACATTTGATTAATGAGTCTGGTTGTCAGGCTCAGATAAAAAGATCTTTCAGATCAAGAGAAACTTACATTGTCCACATTTCTGTCTGACACTCTAGATACAGTTTTTAAACATTGCAGTAAAGTAGACGACTGATATTTATCTCAGCTGTTATGATCTATGACTTTACAAAATAAGGATTGGTTAACATTAGTATGCATCATTAACTAACTCTGAACAACTGTTTTACTGCATTCAGTAATTCAGGTTCAAATAAAAATCATTCATTGCTCATCTATAAACTGATTATTAATAATAAGATTCATGTTAATTTTATACAGTAACGCTTTAGTTTAGGAAGCAATTCTCATTATTAACTAGTAGCTTAGTAGCTTACTAGCATGCATATTATTGTCTGTGTATCAGTGCTTATAAAGCACATATTAATGCCTTATTAGTCTGCATGACCATATTTTACATCCCTAATCCTACCCAATACCTAAGCTTAACAGCTACCTTATTAACTATTAATAAGCAGCACATTAGGAGTTTATTCAGGCAAAAGTCAGTTAATATTTAGTGAGAACTGGACTGTTTATACAACTTGAGCACTTTCTTAAGTGTAAATTAATATGAATCTAAATTAATTAATTCTCTAAATGTGTTCATTGCTAGTTTGTGTTATTTAATGCAATAACGGTAACTCTTTATTTTAAGGTGTCCTTGTTACATGTTACATGTACTTACTATTATAATATCAATAAATTATGCATAATTATTACATGCAAGTAACCCTAATCCAAACGCTAACCATATAGTAAGTGTGTGTAGTTAATTAATATTACTCAGTACTTAAATGTATAATTACATTGTAACAAGCAAACCTTAAAATAAAGTGTAACCGCAATAACTAATAAATGTTATTAGTTATTAGTTGTTACAAAAATAGTGCTTTTTAAACTCGTGGATTTGGAAAAACAATATCTGAAGGTTTAGTGAGAACTTACCATAACTTTCACAAATATCCATGTTCATCCAGCCCTTTTGAAGCGACCGGGTGCCATTTAGCAGTGGGCTTACTGTTGCTATTGCCTGGAAAAAAATCATTTAGTTTAGTTAAGCTACTAACTACAGTTAACGAGTTACTAAATACATGCACAACTGTTCAAAAGTTTGAGATCAGTAAGATAGTAAGGATGGGATGTATCAAAGTGAACTACAAAATGAACACATTTCAAATAAATGTCATTCTTTTGACCTTTCTAATCAAAGAATCAAGAGAAAAAAAAAATTTCCTATTCCACAAACTATTGTTCATCACAGCTGTAATAACAGAAATGTCTCTTGAGCAGCTGATTCAGCATATTATACTGATTTCTGAAGATCATGTTACACTGAAGACTGGAGTAATGATGATGGAAATACAGCTGTGCATCACAGAAATATATTACAGCTTAATATATATTCACATAGAACACAGCTATTTTAAATAGTAATAATATTTCAAAATATTAATGTTTTACTATATTTTGGATCAAATAAACGCAGCCTCGGTGAGCAGAAGAGACCTCTTTCAAAAACTTTTTCACAGTATTACTGTATTTTTGATGAAATCAATTTGAAGAGACTTTTCTTACTGACCCAAACTTTTGAACACGATAGCCTCTCAATGACTGAATGAGGAGATCAGCGGAGCTTTAACACACCAGAGTCGGGCTTATTTTTGGCACGCTCAGATTGTCCCGTGTCTCTCCCGTCCTTCACAGCTCCTCTGGGCTCAGGCATGGAGAGGACTAGCGGCCTCTGGTGGTGATACTTTAGTCTGTAGGTGTCTGTCATACAATTATCCACCGAGAAATAAGTCGTCAGTGCTACTCCAGATGCTGAAGCCGACGGCTTATCCCAACCACAAGACACCTGCTCCCCTCTCTCCTGGTCCGAACCCAATTTTGAGCTCGCGTCTGATGAGCTTGGGCACATGCCGTTGATTTCCATTCGCCTGGTGGCATGACGGAAGGGTGGCGTCTTTATCTCGATGGGTCGCTGAGCATGTTTGGAGTGAGTTTGCATGGATGGAGCTGTGGCTGGCTCCTCTCTCGGCTGCGGAGGAGCTGGAGACTCGTGCGGAGCGGCTTCACTGATGCTGGAACGATACGCACTGTCCACCTGCTCTGAAAGAGGGTTCGTGAGTTCATCAGAACTGTTACACTCTGAACTGTTGATCTTGTCCAGGCGGCGCAGGAGAGGGCTTTCTGGGCTGTGGTGCCATCGCATGGAAACTTCTCGCTGCTCTGCTTGAAGTTCACCGGCTGATGGGTCTTTCTCTGCGTTGCTCCCTTTCCTCGCACCACAGGAGGAGTATCTCAGCTTCCTTCTGTGAAGCATGAACACATATGTGACCCTGGAGCACAAAACCAAGTCATAAGGGTACATTTATGCAATGTAAAGCAAGCCTGTGAATACCTTGAACTTGGGCTGCCCTTCATGAGATGTTCTGAGTTATTTCCCTGAATTGTAACCAAATGCTTACCTGAGGGAACAAAATGTGCAATCATTTATTTTTTTAAACATGAAACAGACAATCAAGCCTCAAAGGCGAATTTTTGCATCTCTGACAAGGATGTGTAGCAACTGCCAAAATTGCCCTACACACTCACTAGGACGCATCCTACTCACTTATTTATAGACAGACTTTTCATCTCTTTCCTGCTGAGCTCCATGTGAGGATAAAGCCACAGGATACAACATGTGCTCCAAGTCTAAGCTTATGGAATGCATTTTACACTTAATGATGTTTTTTGTGTTTTTTACTTTCACAGTGCTCCTGTAAGTCTCTCTCTTTACCGAATGTGTGCTGTGCTACTGCCTTCTGGTGCTTTTCCCTTCACTAAGAAGGGGCTTCTGGGACACAGACGTGGTTCGGAAATACATGCAGATTTGAAAGACCGAGATATCAAGGAGTGTGTGCAATTTAAACTTCATAAAGCATTCGTTTTTCTCTCTTATCTTTGTGTTCCGACGTAATACAGCAGTGTTTAGTGGGGCAAAGTGTTTTACATTTTAAGCTGCTTCTGTCTCTTCTCGCAGCGCGGGAGGAGAAGAGAGAGGGATTTTCTCAGGCTTTGGTATGCTACTACCATGGAATTACAGAGAATTACAGTTGCGTAAAATCTCAAAATATACAAAAACATGACAAAACTGTAGATGAGTCAGGCTTTTGGAACGACTCCAAACGCCTGTCTCTCTTTTGGGCTTTGATGGAGCTTGGTTTCATATGTAGCTGAAACTAAAAGATCGTTTTGAGCACATGCTACACGATGGGATGCCAAATGTGACCTGAAATGCGAATGGGATATGCATTTCGATAAAAGATGATATGTCCTCTACAGAATGAGCATTTTGTGACATTTTGCGATTCGTGAAATGGAACGTACAAATGTATTTTGTGACATTTTGTTCACGAAAGGTGTTTTTCATTTAATAATTTTGTGCACAAAATGAAGCGCTGATCTTAGTTGCTACTGTCAAATTTGTGGGATTTTGTGTCACGTAATTCACTCAGTCCATGGAATTAGTTACTAATTACTAAATTACAAAGCACAGAAAAAGAAAATGTGCTTTTTGGGCTTTTCCCCACTTTTTACATGTACATGGACTACCGGATAGGCAGAGACTACGACATAACCGTTGGTTGTAAAATGATAGAAAAGCAAATTAACTAATCTGAAAAATTATACTTTGGACCAACTTAAAAAAAAGAAATAAATAAATAACACACTTGCTTTGCTAAAACTTTAAGCCAAATGTATTAGTTTTTCTCAAATTATATTTACAGTTTGGTCAAACATTACATTTTAATTTGATATTAAGCAAACATATTTCTTTTCCCAAAGACAAAAGCATTCATACAAAGTAAAAATATAATTGATTTATAAAGGCCATATGACATCCATATTTTGGATGTCATCCCCAGGTATAAAACGGGGGCATGAGCACACATCTCCTATACTTATTCATGATTAATAGTTCAAACTCTTGCTCTAAATTTAGAAAAGATAGACACTTTAAACAAATGATACAGACATGCAGCTTCTGAAAGCAAAGTAGTTGGTGATGTTATGTTGGTGATGTCAATGCAACGATGCAGCGTCGAAACCATGATTTTGACTATACATGGGCAAACAAGAGATGATGCCACGGCGTATGATCAATACTCACTGTGGTACAGTGGAGAACGCACTGCCTCCGTTTTGGCATCACCTTGATTACTATGGCCTTGATCCCTGAGGAAATACATCACTGAATCAAGACCAAGGAATCCAAGTTACACACTTATCACGACGTAATTTCTCCTACCTGAGGTGCTGTGCATCTTGACGGAGTCTGAGCTCTTTGCCCGTGAAGTTCTCCACACCTGGAGAGTCAGGATTGGTGGAACCACTGCTCAACCTATCACTGCTCTCGTATCCTGATTCTGTCCTCTGGATCATCCAGTTATCGCTCCGCTGTGCTACATGCGCTCCATCTTTAGGCCTCGTCACCATCGTCTGTCGCTGAGACTCCTGGGAGCTTTGACTTTCAGTCTCCAAACGCAAGTCATCTTCGTAAATAGTCATCAGACCTTTTTGTTTGTCCTTCATCAGTCCTCTCTCATGGCCAAAGCGATGGACACATCGAGGGCTCCCGAGCTGCTGCTGCTGACGGTGTTCCAGTTCGCTCAGCACGCTGTCTACATTCAGGACCTCTCGCACTGGTCTCCATGACGGCTTGGCCTTGCCACGCTCAGATGAAGATTCAACATGAGGACTGGCGCCAGTGGCCGCTGCCTGGTTAGAGCGGGACTCCCGCGGTGAAGAGCGAGGATGGGCTGAAGAAGGCTCGGCTCGAGAGACTCGTGAGGGGAGAGTTCTGTGTCTCTGGTCCGAATGAAACCTCGGGCCATTCTCAGGGGGAGAAGATGATCGAGGATATGTCATATCTAAAAAACAACAATAATAAAAATAAAAATAATAATAAAAAACATATTTAATTTAATAATAATTAGTAAGTCTAAAATGTATTGGAAAACTAAGCCAAAAGTATAAATGTCTTACCTAATATGCAAAAACTTTTTTATCGAAAAAAGTGTGTGTAAAATTTTAAAACTGTGAGATATTGTTCAAAATGAAGTACTTTTGGCTGTCATTATTTGTGACACTTGAGAGACTGGCTATAATAGTCACTGAGTAACAGGTTTAACACCTTGATTTAATTTTTACAGTGGCATAAAAATGTATTTGGAAAACAAAGCCAAAATGTATAAATGTCGTCAATAACAGATTATAATGTAAAAAAAAAGCAATCTGATAAAAGGGCTATGTGCAAAACAATTGATAATTGTTCACAAATTAAGAAAGTATATTAGGACACTCTGTTGGTTGTCATATGTTGACAATTGAGGAATCGGATTATATGTTGTTTATATATTAAATATATATATATATATATAGATATATATATATATTATATATATAGTAGTGCTGTCAAACAATTAATCGCATGCAAAATAAAAGTTTTTGTTTACACAATATAAGTGTGCATACTGTGTTTATTTGTTATGTATATATAAATACACACATCTGCATGTAGATATTTAAGAAACATTTTTGGTTGTATATAAATATTAAATTGATATATAAGTTAAAAAAAAAATATATAGATATAGAATATACAAGCATGCCAAATATTTTAAAAATGTACATGTAGTTGTGACATTTATTAATACGTACACACACAAATTAGTAAACAAAACTGTTACTTGGATGCAATTATCGTGATTAATCGTTGTCAGCACTCTTTTTTTACATATATACTGTATATACCATATATCAATCAACAGCTAACCAGCTAATGTTATTAGTAATCCGATTAAAATGCTCAAAAAAAGTATTTCTGGAAACAAATTTGGTTTGCACGTTTGCTATGTGTTAAGTTTGTTATCTAAAGTAAAGCTGCCATTTTTACATGTCCAATGCTTTTTGGGACCAGTAGATCCAAACGATTGAGTCAATTGTTTCAAAAATTAAATGCACGTAATAATGGTAGATAATAATATCGTACACATCATGTACAATAAGTCAACATAGGTAACGCACGAACTGGAAATTAAAGCTTGAGCAAAACATTTGCTACAGGATGTATTCATATTTAATGTAAGGTTATAATGCATGAAACGGGTAGTTACTAGAAAAACTGTACATTATTAACCATTTAATGTTAGCTCAGGTCATTACAGAATATGAACCTATACAATAAAAATGTATTAGTGCAATATGTTGAAATTAACATTAAATAAGATTAACTGTTAATTCCGAATAGCAAATGTAGTTAGCAAATTGAACCTTACGGTGAAGTGAACCTAGTGAAACCTAGTGAGACTCATAATGTTTTGCTGATTTTAAGCCTCTTTGAACAGATACATGCTATTATTCATATAAATTCTCATTTGAAACCTCATTTCAGAGACATGAAGTAGCAAGAAAAGGACAGGACTACTGTGCAGTAGCAAAATAAAAGGCCTGTGCATGATGTCTCATGATTAATGAGTGTAAATGTAAGTGTAAATATTTTATAAGCACATTAGTAAAAAACTATCATTATTGTATGACACGTATTCTGCATGAATCATCATTAGAACTGTATTATTTATATTATAGAGAAAAATATAATAGACACTACAAAGGCTACTGATAACAAGATGGATTTATTTTAGATTCAATAACTCAAATGTTTCATTATGAATATGTAGCTTTCATGAACAAACCTTTGTGTTGGAGAGAGTCTGCTCTTCGGTAGCTTCTTTCACTCTCTCTCCTCTGTCCTACTCCTCGGTGAGAAAAATCTCTGGAAGACTCTCTGGGACTTTCTGGAAGCACTTTAACTGGGACATTGAAAAGGGAGAAATTATATCAATATCTTTCTAATGCAATTTCTTCAAACGTGCATGCTAAATAGACCAATCACAACAGGCCGGGCCATCTGACCAATCAGAGGCAGTGAGGATTCACGGAAAGGAGGGGTTTAGAGAGACTGAGCCTCTGACTGAAATCACTCCCTTTCCCTTAAAGGGATAGTTCACCTAAAAATGAAAATGTGATGTTTATCTGCTTACCCCCAGGGCATCCAAGATGTAGGTGACTTTGTTTCTTCAGTAGAACACAAACGAAAAATTTTAACACAAACCGTTGCAGTCTGTCAGCCATATAATGTAAGTGAATGGGAATCACGGCTTTGAGAGTCAAAAAAACATACACAAACAAAACCAAATTAAACCCTGTGGCTCGTGGCGACACATTGATGTCCTAACACACGAAACAATCAGTTTGTGCAAGAAACCGAACAGTATTTATATAATTTTTTACCTCTGATGCACTGCAATGTCTGAACTGTCCTGAGCGCGTCCTCGACAGCTGGCGCGTGACGCGTCTTCTCCTTCTTCTTGCTTTACGGCGGATTGCAGACTTATAAGTGCATTACTGCCACCTATCTCTCAAATGGACCATTGACACTCTATCTACAATCTCAATTAGGAGTGTCAATGGTCAATGGTTTCTTGCACAGACCGATCGTTTCAAGTCTTTACACATCAATGTATCGTCACAAACAGTAGGGTTTAATTTGGTTTTGTTTGTGCATAGTTTTGTTTTACTCTCAAAGCCGTAATTCCCATTCACCTCCATTATAAGACTGACAGACTGCAACGCTTTGAGTTACAAATCTTCGTTTGTGTTCAACTGAAGAAACAAAGTCACCTACATCTTGGATGCCCTGGGGGTAAGCAGATAAACATCACATTTTCATTTGGGTGAAAACTACCTTAAATAGGGCACTATTTGAGGGGACAGACATTTTTAGTGGTGTCCGAAACCTTAGTGGACATTATCGAGTGCACTCATTTAATCCCACAATGCACAGCAATAACAAGTGTATAACTTATGTATGCTCAACGGCTAGAGAATACCCATAATGCACCGAAAATTGCATAATAGGGGCACTTTAAAACCATTTCATGGAAGAATAAAATAATGTTGGACATGAAAAACTTAATCATGATAACTTACAACGATTGGTTGAAGACTGAATTGAGTTTTGGGAGGCCAGATTGGTTCGATGGGAACCAGCACTCGCATTCTGATACTGTCCAGTTTCTTAGAGCTGACAGATGAGGAGGCGCCAAAGCCAGAGACCACCAGGGGGAACCTACATTCAGTAGATATATATCTCGCGTTAATATTTAGTGTCTATATGGCCCATACTGTGCAGTGTTGCAGACTTGACTTGACTGTTAAAAAAAGTTAAAACTACTTCAATAAATAAACTAATAAAACATTTTTGGTCAATAAATAAACCGGAATAGTAAATAAACTATAAATAGCAGATAAAAAATTCAAAATTGAAAATAAAAAAGAAATAAAATAAAAATTTCAAACAGATCTTTCCATAAAATGAACACCACAAAGGGCAAAAAAGACTTAAAGACTAAAAAAAGTTATACTATGGAAGCCCGTTTTCACCACTGAATAAAAAAAGTAATTTGAAAAAGTCAATTTCTCAGAATTGCGATATAAATATTGTTGCAGATGACTTTTTTCTTAGAATTGAGAGTGTTATCTTCAATTCTGAGTTTTTCTTGCAATGTGAGTTTTATTCGCAATTTCTGAGAATAAAAGCCAGAATGTAGATAAAGTGTCACAATGAACAGTTTTTATTTTTTATTCCGTGGTGTAAAAGGGCTTTCTAAACACATACTGTAAAAAACACCACACAGATATATATAATATATTATATATATATATATATACTTGTAGAGAAACAGATCAAAATTCAAAAATGACAAAAAGATGAGAGCGGTGAGAACATTCTGGTAAACTTATCCTTTTGTGCTTAGGGTTGCAAAGGGGTGGAACATTTCCGGAAACTTTCAAAAAATCCCTGGAATATTCCAAAAAAAATCCTGGAAATTTTCCAAAATTTCTGGAATATTTCAGAAATTTACTGGAAAATGTTCACCTTTTTGGCAACCGTATTTGTGCTCCACAGAAGAAAGTCAGATAAGAAATAAAAAACACGAGTTTGAAATGAAACAATGATGTCTGGACTGTTGACTGGTGAAATCTTGCAAGTAATGCTCTACATTTGAATAGTATCTATGCATACTGTTGCAGACCGGCCTATCTGAATGCATTTTTCAGAGAAAGACTAAATTGATTCATCCATTGCACACTGAGCTAAGTAATCAAATAAGCCAATGCAATCTGTAACTTAACAAACAGGACAAACTTGCTTATTATGTGCTTATATAGGACACGCGGTGAGCCGTCCCAGATGTTTGAAGAGGGGAAAAATAAGCCCATGGATTACTGCATTCCCTACAGAACAAGAGCAAAGTGGATCTGCCACTGTACACGCAGAAATACTGTATGATGAATCAAACAGATAATACAGTTCAACTAAAACCATCAAACAAAACAATAGAAAATGCATTGGATTTAAACTGGCATCAATCATATGATCAAACTTGAAAATGACTCGACCTGACTGCAACACCAAAACTAATGCTGAGCATGAGCTGACCATCGTCCGTGATGCTGCTAATGAGACACAGAGACGCTCACAGATCAGTTGCCCTGCTTATAAATCAAGCTTACGATGCATTTGTGAAAGTTCGGTCCCGTGAAAAATCTGTTTTCTGCTCCATATCAAAGCCACTGAGAGACTCTTTTATGCTGCAGTTACGGATCATTTGCACGACGTTTGATGTGCCGACGCGGCCTCAGAAACACAGCTCTGTCCTTATAATAACACCGCGAAACCTGCGCTGTTTTTATTAGACTCATGACTGATTCCTGATCTGAAGACAGCACAGGCATTCATGCATGAGCAGGACATCATTTGCAATGAATCGTCCTGACTTTAACATCTGAGAAACATCCGGGACTGATATTTAGCAATACAATTACAGCTGTTTCTTTTCGTGTAGCTATTAATATTCTGACATTAAAATCCTACAGTTGAGATTGAGGATCAGGGTTATTATGGTTTAAACTAATCCTGAAACATGAAATAAAACAAGTCACATTTTGATTAATTTAACTTGAAACGCTGAAATAATTGCAGCTAAAACTGAAATTGAAAAAATTAACAAAACTGCAGAGACATGTTACAAAAAACTGTCAAAAAAACCCACAACAAAAATAAATGTTAATTGCAATGAAATAAAAACATATATAAGAAAGCAAACTTATTACTTATTAATGCAACATTGTTTCACTTTTGATTAGTTTAACTAAGTACTCAAATTAAATATTGAATTAAATAATAATAATACATACATGGTAACTGAAATAAAACAAAGACATTACATTTATTTCAGCTAGGTGCCAAGGCAACATTTCACAGTTTGAATAGTTTAACTTGAAACACTAAAATAATTACAACTAAAACTGAAATAAAAATGAATAAAACTATATAGACATATTCAAAAAACTAACAAAACTGGGGGAAAAAGAAATAAAGAATGTAATTGCAATAAAATAAAGAAATATCAGAATGTAAACTTATTTTATTTTAACTAGTTAAAGTTTAACTAGTAAATTTAAACTTTTGATTAGTTTAAGCCTATCAAGTTACATGAAAAAATTTTTTTTAATATTGTTTTTAAAATTAAATATGTATATATATATATATGTAAATAAGTTAGTATAAATTACTAATAATAAATAAATAATAAATGTTACACTTGAAATATTTAAAACTTTAAACTTATTGTACCTATCTCATTTTATTTAGTCAATTTGAAGTACTCAAAAGACCTTAAAACTAATGAATAAAAAATATATAGACATTTAAAAAAACAATAGGTAATAAATTAACTATTAAAATGAAAATAGAAAATATTAAAATAAAATCTAATTAAAAGAATGAACCAAAGCTACAACAGTTGCAACAGTAGTAGTAAAGTGATGATGTCATGGTGCTGAGGGCAAAGGTCAAAGGCCGTGATCTGATCAGACTGAACCCTCTATAGATCTGTACTCTTTTACCCCGCATGACATTTAACCCGATTTCACAGTAACTGACCAACCAGGACCATCAAGTCAGGTTAATAATTATTTATCTCTGTGTCTGACGATATAAAAGCATCTTTCAAATGCTCTGGAGTTACTCAACATATTCACCGGTCACCATGTCGTTCAGTGGGAAATATCAGCTGGAGAGTCAAGAGGGATTCGTGGAGTTCATGAAGGCTGTCGGTGAGTCGAAATCTAACATTAATGCATGGATCTGATGAGTACTGGATCTGAATGAACTGCTGATAAACTGACCAGTTACATGCATCGCACTGAGTGTTACATGCATCGCACTGAGTGTTACATGCATCGCACTGAGTGTTACATGCATCGCACTGAGTGTTACATGCATTGCACTGAGTGTTACATGCATCGCACTGAGTGTTACATGCATTGCACTGAGTGTTACATGCATTGCACGGAGCGTTTCATGCATTGCATTGAGTGTTGCATGCATTGCACTGAGTGTTGCATGCATTGCACTGAGTGTTACATGCATTGCACGGAGTGTTACATGCATTGCACTGAGTGTTGCATGCATTGCACTGAGTGTTACATGCATTGCACGGAGCGTTTCATGCATTGCATTGAGTGTTGCATGCATTTCATTGAGTGTTGCATGCATTGCACTGAGCGTTTCATGCATTGCATTGAGTGTTGCATGCATTGCACTGAGTGTTACATGCATTGCACGGAGCGTTTCATGCATTGCATTGAGTGTTGCATGCATTTCATTGAGTGTTGCATGCATTGCACTGAGCGTTTCATGCATTGCATTGAGTGTTGCATGCATTGCACTGAGTGTTTCATGCATTGCATTGAGTGTTGCATGCATTGCACTGAGCGTTTCATGCATTGCATTGAGTGTTGCATGCATTTCATTGAGTGTTGCATGCATTGCACTGAGCGTTTCATGCATTGCATTGAGTGTTGCATGCATTTCATTAGTGTTTCATGCATTGCATTGCTAATCACCTGATTATGATTTCAGGTCTTCCTGATGATATGATTGAGAAAGGCAAAGAAATCAAGAGCGTGTCTGAGATCGAGCAGAGCGGAGATCAGTTCAAAGTGACCGTCACCACCGGAGCCAAAGTCCTGACCAACAGCTTCACCGTCGGACAGGAGGCTGAGATCGAAACCCTGACCGGAGAGAAAGTCAAGGTGGCGCTGCGCTCACTGACCTGCATGCAGGATTTGATGAATGTTTGATTGCACTGATGATAATGATGCTGTCGTTTGTGTTTTAGGCTGTTGTGAATAAAGAGGGAAACAAGCTGAAGGTCGTCCTGAACAAAATCACATCCGTCACAGAGCTGGTGGATGGAAACACACTGGTCAATGTGAGTGAGATCAGCGGTTATCATCAGCACACGTGAGGTTTTATTGTACAAAACTGATCTGACTGATGTGTTTCAGACTCTGACTCTCGGCAGCCTCTTCTACAAGAGGATCAGCAAACGCCTGGCGTAAAAGCAGACCACACTCGCCATAATCTGAGAAAAACAACAATATGAAGGGAACAATATCTTTTTTTATTAAAGATTTCTTAAAATCAGATCTGTGTGTTTATTTGCATTATTTGAAAGAGAAGGTTTGTGCTGTGCATGTCTTCAGCTAAAACTAAGAACATGTTTGAAATAAAAATTAAATGAAATAAAATAAAAGTTTTCAGATAGATTTTTGTTTAGTTTGACTATAAACTAAATAAACTAATAAATTTAATAAATACTATAAAGACGTATTGGATTTAAAAATAAAAACTAATAAAAATGGCAAGAAAATGGCTAAACCCTTAAAATTAATGTGAAAACAGGAAATTAATAATTACATCTAATTCAAAATATTATAAGGGCAACATTTTTGATTCTTGTTTAGTTTAACTCAAAGTACAAAAAACTAAATAAACTAAAATGAATAAATGCAATTTAATAAATGCTATTTAAAAAGAACAAAAACTAATAAAACTGACAAAAACTTTCTAAAACTTTAAAAATAAAATGAAAACAAGATCAATAATTAAAATCTAAAATATTACAAGGGCAACATTTCTGATTTTTGTTTAGTTTAATTTGAAGTACTAAAATAACTGAAACTAAATAAAATGTAATAAAGACTATATAAACCTATTTAAAAATGACAAAAACACAACAACAAAATTACTAAAACTTTAACTAAATTTAAAGTAAAATCAGAAAATATAAAATTAAAATCATGAAAATAGTAAACCAAACTAAGTAACCTGGTGCTCCTGATGGGGCAACATCACAACGATGGATCTCTTTAATGTCGCAGTTGTTTTTTTCTCCTTACAGTGAGTCGAAAATTTATACGTTTCCATAGTTTCCTCATCTTGCGACATATAAAGGGTTTTATGCCTGCCATGATGAATTAAGCTCTCTCTCTCGCTCTCCTGCATCATGCACACACACACTCACAAGTATCCCTCCACCATCTTGAACACATATATTTTTTTTAAGCGTGCATGACATGATGACAGCTCTCTCTCTCCTCTCTCTCTCTCATCATGCAGGCACAACACTCACAAGTATCCCTCCACCCATCTGCACACATTAAAGGTGTTTTTCAGCGTGCATGACTGGAAATGAAGCTCTCTCTCTCTCTAATCATTCATGCACCCACAACTCACAGGTAGCCCTCCGCATCTTGCACGACATATAAAGTGTTTTTAAGCGTGCTGACTGAATAAGCGCTCTCTCTCTCTCTCATGCATGCATGCACACACACGTCGACAAGTATCCCTCCACCATCTGCACACTAATAAAGGTGTTTTAAGCGTGCATGACTGACTGAGCTCTCTCTCTCTCTGCATAGCATGCCACACACTCACAAGTAGTCGCCCCACCATCTGAACACATATAAAGATTTTTTTAAGCATGCAGGACTGAATGAAGCTCTCTCTCTCTCAATCTCATGCATGCATGCACACACACTCACAGGTATCCCTCCGCCATCTTGCACACATATAAAGGTGTTTTTAACAGTGCATGACTGAATGAAGCTCTCTCTCAATCTCATGCATGCATGCACACACACTCACAGGTATCCCTCCACCATCTTGCACACATATAAAGATGTTTTTAAGCATGCATGACTGAATGAAGCTCTCTCTCTCTCATGCATGCATGCACACACACTCACAGGTATCCCTCCGCCATCTTGCACACATATAAAGGTGTTTTTAACAGTGCATGACTGAATGAAGCTCTCTCTCAATCTCATGCATGCATGCACACACACTCACAGGTATCCCTCCGCCATCTTGCACACATATAAAGGTGTTTTTAACAGTGCATGACTGAATGAAGCTCTCTCTCTCTCATGCATGCATGCACACACACTCACAGGTATCCCTCCGCCATCTTGCAGACATATAAATGTGTTTTTAAGCATGCATGACTGAATGAAGCTATCTCTCTCTCATGCATGCATGCACACACACACACACACACTCACAAGTATCCCTCTCATGTCAAACATCTGCGCTTTCGTCTTTAGGCTGGTCTGTATCAAGCTCATCAATACCTCGTTGTAATCGACTTCTATCCGGGCCTTTTCCATCTTTTCCAGCATCGTCTGTCTGTATTCTGTGATTTCTTTCACCTGCTCTTCTGGCACCTTCAGAGCTGAAAATAATATAACATTAAACCTGATACTTGTGCAAACAAACTCTTTTGAAAGCTGGAAAGCTTTTTAAAAAGTAGTTAGACTACAAGTAACTTAATAAAAGTACATTTAACTACATTAAACTAAAGGGGGAAATATCTACTTTAAACAAACATCAGATTAATATTTTTGCCATCAGTGTTGCACAAAACAATGAGAATCTCAAATATGTTGTTTATTATAAAAAAAAAATTTTTACATTTGTTTTTATCACTGATTTATTCACATTATCTAAGAAAATCATACATTTTGCATTAAGAAAATCATAAAATTATTACAATTAAATAAATAAAATAAAAACGTGGTTGTTTTTATACACTGGTTTTCTAATATGCTTATTGAAATACAGCACAAAATTAAAATAAACTGTGATAAATCATTCCTATAGGCATGCTCAATTATGTTGAGTAATTGCACCATTAAATTAGATAATTTCAATAAATTGCAATAATAAATCTACAACCACCTCAATTGATTTGACTTTGTCAAACCATGAGATAACCACAGTATTAACTATATTTCTAAAAATATTATATATGTTTAATAATATAAAAAAACATCATTAAACTCATCTGAAAAAATTAAAAAAAATTTTCTGAAGGCTATATATTTTTTGTGTTAATTATACAGTGAAATTCACTATTAACTGATTCTCTGAGTCATCAGACTTCCCAATTCTTAACAGTAATTTAATAAATTATATAAAATAAAAATGAAAATTAATACATTAATTTAATACAATATAACACAACACCCTAATTTTTTATAACTGAATGCACAGCAGGCGTTTAAATTAATTATTTTGATAGAAAAAAGTTCAAAAATAACGGTTTATTAAAATGTAAGATCATATAAATATTAATAACATGTTAATTAATAAATAACCCCTAATTCATATACTTAATAGGCCAGTTTTTAAACTATTACTACAGGAGTTTTTGTCAGGTTTTTCGTGCATCTTTCTGACGGGAATACAAGCGTATGATCTCTCACACCACAATGATAAAACGCCTGGTTCTCACTCGTGCTCAAGCTAATTACTCGAGCCGGAGTCCTCTGCCCTTATCTCGTGACTCCTGACTGAAGACCTCTATATTTAACATCTGCTAATCTCTCCAAGCAAAGATACGTGTGTGTGCTGTAAAGTCAAGTCAAGTCAAGTCACCTTATTTATATATCGCTTTTAACAATACGATTGTGTCAAAGCAGCTGAACAGCATTAATTAGGAAAATAGAGTCAATAATGCAAAATGACAATAGTAAAAAAATGACAATTTTTCAGTTAAAGACAGTTCATCAATGAATTCAGTGATGTCAACATCCAGCACAGTTCAGTTTAAATAGTATCTTTGCAATCATTTGCAATCAATTCAACAATATCGCTGGAAATGAAGTGTCCCCAAATATGCAAGCCAGAGGCGACAGCGCAAGGAACTAAAACTCCATCGGTGACCGAATGGAGAAAAAACTTTGGGAGAGACCAGGCTCAGTCGGGGCCAGTTCTCCTCTGACCAGATAACCAGCAGTTCAATTCCAGGCGGCAGCAAAGTCACATTGTGCAGAGGAATCAACTGGTTCCTGTGGTCTTGTCCCGTGGTCGTCTGAGACAGGGTCTTTACTGGGGATCTGTATCTGGGGCTCATCTATTTGTCCTGGTCTCCGCTGTCTTTCAGAGCTGTAGAGGTCGTCTCTAGGTGCTGATCCACCATCTGGTCTGGATACGGACTGGTTCTGGGTGACTGCAGTGACCATCTGATTTGGATATAGACTGGATCTGGTGGCTATGGTGACCTCGGAAAAAGAAAGAAACAGACTAATATAAGCATAGATACCATTCTTCTAGCAATGTAGCAAGTACATCGGTTGTTATGAGAAGGTTCTCGTTTCCGGTTGGATCTAGTAATCAGCCTAAAAACCATTAGTTTTGTTGGCTATGGCTCTCCCTTGCAGCTTTAGATTAGAACTGCATAAAGAGATTAGGTTGAGAGTGCATTATTTATTCTTACCCAAGAGATGTTCTTTTAATCTAGAGTATAAACAGAGAATTTGTCTGAACCCCAACGGTATCAGGAGGCTTTCGAAGTGGTGGGAGCCCATGCAAACATCTCTACCATCCTTTATTGACCTTTGCTATCCTAATTAACTACCACAAGTCCCGAGTTTGCGACCTTCGGGAGCGTGAGGGTTTGTAGCGTGCTAGAAGACATATTAGGTATCAGGGCTAAACCATTAAGGGCCTTTAGAGTCAAGTAATAATATTTTGTAACTGATACGGAACTTAATAGGCCAGTGCAGAGACTGTAAAATTGGGGTAATATGATCATATTTTTTTTTGACCTGGTAAGGACTCTAGGTGCTGCATTTTGGACTATCTGTAGCTTTTTTATTGAAGATGCAGGACAACCACCAAGCAATGTATTACAATAGTCCAGTCTAGAGGTCAAGAATACATGAACTAGTTTTTCTGCATCAGAAACAGATAACATGTTTCGTAACTTGGCAATGTTTCAAAGATGGAAGAATGCTGTTTTTGTAACATGGGAAATATGATTTTCTAAAGACAAGTTGCTATCTAATATAACTCCCAGATTTTTGATTGTAGAGGAAGTAACCGTGCATCCGTTTAGTTGCAAATTGTAATCCACGAGATTGTGTGTACTGTCTTTTGGTCCCATAAGTAATATCTCTGTCTTATCCGAATTTAGTAGGAGAAAATTATTGGTCATCCAATTTTTTACATTTTTAACACACTCTGTTATTTAGAAGTTTCATCTGGTCTTGTTGAGATATATAGTTGATTATCATCAGCATAACAGTGGAAACTAATCCCTTTTTCTAATAATATTACCAAGGGGCAGCATTTATATTGAAAATAGCAGAGGACCTAGGTCAGATCCTTGTGGCACTTCATATTTTACTGGTGTTATTTGAGATGACTCCCCATTTAAATGAAGAATGTGGTAGCGATCGGACAGGTAGGTTCTAAACCATCTTAAAGCCTGCCCTTTGATACCTGTATAGTTTTGTAATCGATTTATGAGTATGTCGTGATCTATAGTGTCGAACGCAGCATTGGTCGAATGCAGCACTAATATCAAGTAAAACTAGCTATGAGATGCAGCCTTGGTCTGACGCAAGAAGCAAGTCATTTGTAATTTTAACAAGTGCAGTTTCTGTGCTATGGTGGGGCCTGAAACCTGACTGAAATTCTTCATAGAGATAATTTTTTTGCAGGAAGGAGCACAATTAAGCAGGAGACCCCACAACGTTTTCTCATTTTAGACATAAATAGAAGATTTGAAATGGGTCTGTAATTGCCAGTTCACTAGGATCTAGTTGTGGTTTCTTATAAGGGGCATAATAACTGCCAGCTTGAAGGGTTTTGTGATGTGACCTAGAGATTATGAGTTAATATTCGAAGAAGCGGTTCTTCTGCTACAGGTAACAACTCTTTCAGTAATTTAGTGGGTACAGTATCTAACATGCATGTTGTTAGTTTAGATGCAGTGATAAGTTTATTTAGCTCTTCCTGTCTTATAGTTGTAAAGCACTGCAGTTTATATTTTGGTGCGATAAATTAAGCTGAAGTATTATATGCTGTAGAATATACATTTGTTATTGTATTTCGGATGTTATCTATTTTATCAGTGAAGAATTTCATAAAGTCATTACTATTAAACTGTGCGGGAATATTTAGATCGGGTGGCGTTTGGTTATTTGTTAATCTAGCCACTGTGATAAATAAAACCCTAGGATTGTTTTGGTTATTTTCTATGAGTTTGTTGATATGCTCGGCCCTGGCAGCTTTTATAGCCTGTCTATAGCTGGACATACTGTTTTTCCACGCAATTCTAAAAAACTTCCAAGTTAGTTTTTCTCCATTTTGCGCTCAAGACTACGAGTTTTTTTTTCTTGAGAGAATGGGTATTACTGGTGTACCATGGCGCAGTACGTTTTTCTCTAACCTTTTGCAATTTGATGGGGGCAACAGCTTCTAAAGTATTAGAAAAAATAGTGCTCATATTGCCATTTCGTCTAGTTCATGTGTATTTACGGGTACACAGAACAGTTGAGATAAATCAGGCAGTTTATTTTTTAATCTGTCTTGGTGGCTGGAACATCGTTCTGCCGGGACGATAACGCGGATGCCCATATAGTAGATATTTATAACTACTTGTGTGTCTTACACCGCATACGCCACAAATTTCATTTCCATGTGCACACCAACACTTATTAACCTTCAACACCATCTCAAATCCTTTGTGCCATTTAGTACCGGCGTGTCTGCTTTCGGAGGACTTGGTGTTATTTATTTTTTTATATTTTATGGCTTGTCAATGTCCGCTTTCTCTGCCATGAGAAGAGCAGCAAGAACAGCTTCTTGTGTGTGTTTCAGACACGGGTTTGGCGAGGAATGACAGAATGATGGCCTTTTAGATGAACTATTCCTTTAAAAGGACCACTCCCTATTTTGGGAAAATATGCATTTTGCACTCCCCTCGATTTGAAACAGTTGAGTTTGAACCATTGTCGATCCATTCAGCGATCCCGTGGCGGTAGCACTTTTATCTTAGCTTAGCATAGATCATTGAATCTGATTAGATCGTTAGCATCTCGCTCGAAAATGACCAAAGATTTTCTATATTTTTCCTGTTTAAAACTTGACTATTCTGTAGTTACAGAAAATAGCAGTGCCTGAAAATAGTCCCAGCTAGGTAACTTCCAATAAGCCTATTTTCAGGCGCTGCGTAAAATCATTGCGCCTGCTGCACCCATAGAACGGCAGCAAAGTTCCTTGATTATTACGCGGCAATAGAGTATAGTTCCTACCTATCGCCCTAGAAATCGCAGCTTTTTCATTTCCGTCATTCTTAGTACACGACGGGGGCGGTTTAACACCGAAGATCCAGTTTTACATAGGAAAATATAGAACTCTTTGTAATTTTTGAAGCTCGATGCAATCACGTCGTAGCTCAGATTCATTATATCTAGGGCTAGGCCTAAGCTATAAAAAGCTATAGATATAGTTCCCTTTAAATCCGATGCAGTGCTTGGACTTTTTGCCGTATTCTGTGATGAAGATGTGAATGAAGCCTCATTATTTTACACCACAAATAAAAATCTTTTAAAAACAGCGACGTTTTATCATAGATTACGACTTTTAATATCACAATCACAAAAGTTAGAAATAATTCGGAGTTTCCATCTCGCAAAATCTGATTATTTATTTTAGAATATAGTTATGGTTTATACTATTCATGGTCTGAAAACAAGACAAAAATAATTTTGCCATGTAGGGTATAATGTAATCAATAAAACAAAAAAAAAAAAAAAAAAAAAAATATATAGTAAGATAGTGATATGTATATTATTTATAATTAAAATAATAAAAATGGAATAAAATATAAAGATTAAATAATATAATTAAAATAAATAAATAAATGAGATAAATAACTAAAGATTTATCTTTAAAACATACAATACAAAAAAAAAAAAAATTCTCGTCTGAGAAACCCGTCAGAATTGTAAATGTAACGATGTCCTTTTAATTCAAGTGGAAAATCTTTAATCCATTTTTATTGTTTTTTAGGATGTTTTATATTAAAAATATATGATATGGTTTTAATATTATATTATAATTATATAACATCACCGTATTTATGCAGGAAGTTATAAAATATGTTTAGTTTTCATAAATTAAACCCTGAAAATATGCATTCTTAACGTTCCTTCCGCCTATAACGTCATTTCTTGCCAGACTAAATAAATAAACACCATTAAAAAAAATTTTTGTGACTTGAACGCAACAAAGTACCGTTACGACGGTCAAATAACAAACTTGAATTTATTTTCATCTACTGCCCCATTGACGTTCTCTTTTTTTTGTTTCAGTTTAATTTGAAGTACTACAACTAAAACTGAAAAGTCAACGTTAATAAAAGAACAATATATAAAAAAAAAAATGTTTTTTAAAAAATCTATTTAAAAACCACACTCCATAAAAGCCAAAAAACACAGCAAATTCAACGAAAATGATGACTTTTTATCTTAGAATTGCCCGCTTATATCTCACAATCCCAAAAATGTACTACTATTAATAAAAGTTTTTCGCAGTTTTTTCTCAGAATTCTGAGTTTACGTCTCTTCTGAGGAAAAATACGAGATGTATACGTCCAGAGTTGAAACAAAGCAGACTTGCACATGTATAATTCGTAATTGGCTATATAAACTTGCAGTTCTGAGAACAAAGTCAGAATTGTAAGATAAAGTCACAATTACTTTTGTTTTATACTTGTATTGCACGGCAGAAATAAGCTTCAGATGTGCTATTTTAGGCCAGTAGACATTTTTGAGTGACTTTGAGTCACCTTCTCTCCCTCCACCACGGCTCCGGACATCTTCAGCTCGTCTTTGGTTTTGTTGGTGCAGTGTTCGCAGGCGCAGTCGAAGAAATACTGCTGCTTCAGCAAACGCCTGCGATCTTCAGACAGGTTCAGATAGTCCACGTACGACACGGTCACTTCTTCTCCAGGGCTGATCTATCACAGATGGACTCAATGGGCTTAAAATGAGATTAGAAACCAAACAGATAACTTGTCTACTAGTCCTTCAGCGGCTCTCACAACCAGTTCCCGCACCAACAGACCCTCCAGATCAAGAAAGAAACACAAAACAGATGAGTTCTGTATATAGACCCACATAACGATCGTATACAACGTCTTAACTCGACCTGACCGCAGGCACAAAAGCAGTGGGTCTTATTCACTGATAATTGCATGGATTATTCAGATTCATACGCACAGGAGAAATTCTCATGAAAAATTTCCACGTCAAATTTCACAACTTCGTCGCTCTCTGCAAACACGATATTCACTAAAGACGCGCAACAAGAAGTTTGTCGTCCTCAAAACCAGTTCAAACACAAAAAACATCTTTAAGTGACATCTTAAAGTGGTTTCAGTAGTTCCTACTTTTTCGTTGTTGTTGTAAATTTAGAATACATTTCAGTACGAATGATCTTGATTTGTTTGTGAAAATGTCCATATGCAGATTTCACGCACAGATATTTTATTACTTAGGATTTTTGTCTAGAAATGTGTAAATCAGGGTATATTTACTTGAGAAGTCTTGTTTACCGCTGGAAAAAAAAAATCAAAATTAAGTGAATTTGATGTTCGCAATTTATCAAAAATCTGCCGATGGGATTATATAAACTGGATTATTTTTTTTCTTGTTTTAAGCATAAAATCACTTATTTTTATTTATTTTACAGAAAACAAGACTTAATATCTTAAGTCATTTTGCTTCTCGAGTAAATATACCTCAAAACATCTTCTGAAAAGTGCATCAAAATTAAGCAAATTTATGCATAAATCAAGAAAAATATCTGCCAGTGGGGTCAGAAAAAGAGTCGTTTTCCCACGTTTATTTTTTTGACCCCACTGTCAGATATTTTTTCTAGTTTATGCATGAATTTGCTTAATTTTGATACATTTTTAAGTATTTTTATGCCTTTATTTAAAAATGTTTTAGATATGTATACTGGAAAACAAGACAGAAATGTAATGCAATGTATATAATGTAATCAATAATAAAAATCGTTAAAATGACTAATTGTTAATTGATCTAATAATACATTTTTTAAACTTAGATGTCAAATAAAAATAAAAGACGCTAACAAGTACGTACTGCTTGATTTACATAATGGTTGATTTACGACTAAACACAACAGAATACTGAGAAAGAACTTATTTTGTTGCCGTGTTTGTGCGTATGCATGCGTAAATAAATGAGACCCAATCCCCACACAGACAAACGCTTCTAAATGTTTCTTGTTAGGACGAGTGCAGGAATTCATAAACTCCAGCATATTATGCATATTAACGGATAATTAGTTTGGCATGCTGTCAAGACAGATGGCGTGTGCTGGAAGAGGCTTCTATTAGTTGTTGGCAGAGATTAGAAGAGACGACCAATGGACCGAAGCACCCATCATTCCAGAGTATTTCAGACCGAATCAAACTCTGTCGTCAGTATATAGTTCCTACTGTCCAAACCTTGTACGCACGCCCGAGGCTACAAACATGAGCATGATAACTGATGACATAATGCTCAAGTCGATCGGCCTACCGTATACACTGTCATCTCTTCTGCTCACCGATGCTGCAGTTATTGATCAAAACCCAGTAAAATGTGAATATATTATAAATTTAGCAAGAGCTGTTTGTCTTGTTTGAATATTTGATTAAACTGTAATGTATGGTCTGTGATGCACATCTTCTTTCAGCATCATTCCTACATCTTCAGTGTCACATGATCTTCAGAATCATATATTCTGATGACCAATTTACATTTATGCTTTTATCAAAGAGACATCAATATTTTTTAGATATAATAAGAGTTATTATTATTACTAATATTATAGATAACTAGATAGCCAGCAAGATAATACGATGAGGAATCAGTTTGTTTTCCACATTATCAGTGTTTCATATTTTTGTAGTAGCGCTTTAAGAAAATATTTGCATTTGATTTCTTACAAGGATACTTTGATGAACAGAGAGTTCAAGAAATCTTTTGTAACATTAAAATAGTCACTTTACATCTTTAGTAAATTATAATTATAATATTTTCGATATTTTTTATATCTTTTGTACACTGAAAAAAAAATTATTCATTGAATTTACTTATTTTGTGTTCTTAAGTAAGTTATGCAATCATTATTTAGCTAACGACCTTGAATAAACAATTTGCTGAAAGTTATTCAACTAATGTGTTTATTTAAATGAGCTCAAATAATGGAATGCAACCACTTCACTTAAATACGCGTAATAATTTTTTTCAGTGTATATTTCACTTTTTTTAACATTATGTCGTTTGGCTGTTCACTTTTTGATCAAGTTAATGCACAAAAATATTAATTTATTTTAAAATAATGTTATTGACCCCAAACTTTTGAATACTAGTGTATCTGACGTGAATGATTTATTAAAGCAATAACCCCGTGAAGCCATGGTTTACAGTGAATTTATTACAGATTAGGGGCGTTGTTAGCTTAGCTGTTATAAATTCACTGTAAACCACGGCTTCACAATGCTTATTGCTTTTATAAAACGGTTATTCCTAAACTAGTAAGTTCACAAACTAAACCAGAGGAAATAAGGTAATGATCTAGTAAACACCGTATTCCTTCCACGCAAACAATGTACTCCTCAGAAACATTGTGTTTGCTACAAGTGGTTGCCGATCAACCACAAACTTAACACAGCTGATGTGTTACTTTGGTAGCGTCATTCACAAAGCTTCAGACGTGGCGCCCATCGAGTCAAGCACCGGACTATTCCATTACTTTAATAATGATACATTGTACAGAAAGTCTTCTCTGTAGTGCTCTCTTCGTTGCATCCTGCTGACCGAGTAAGCTCTTTTCTGCACATCATGAGTTAATGTACACTTCACAACAGATTAGACAAAAGATGCATGTACAATACCACACTCAATTCCTGATAGGACCTATGGTGCACCAAGCACGGTATTTCGGTTCATACATTCTTTTCACTGAAAGCCGCATCACATGAGCCTTCCCACTCTCAGTTTTGTCCTCTGCCATCTGCTCTCCTGATTCCTCTTCCCCCACCAGACTTTCACTTCTGCTCCAACGCTCCTCCAAGATGTAAGACTGGGATTTCTTTCTCGACTTACGTTGCCGTGGTTGAGAGGACGTTTCAACAAACCGACGCCGAGAGGCCTGCAGCCTCGCTGAGCGCTCACCATAACCCGTTACCGTGATCTGTCACAATAAGAGTCACAACACAACCCTTCACATCTCGCATGCTAACATGATGACTGTAGTGCCTGCACTTCAGTTTTGATTAGTATATGCATTGCTAAGAACTTAATTTGAACAAATTTAAATGCGATTTTCTCAATATTTAGATTATTTTGCACCCTCAGATTTCAGATTTCAAATAGTTGTCCTATCCTAACAAACCATACATATATGGAAAGCTTATTTATTCAGCTTTTCATATGATGTATGAATCTCAATTTCGAGAAATGGACCCTTATGACTGGTTTTCTGGTCCAGGGTCACAAATGGGGTCAAAATAACATTTTCCCTTTGAAATTAAGATTATTTTATCTTGTCTTAAATCCCTTAATTCTGAAGCTTGTTTCAGTAGGACATACTTATATGCAAGTATTTTGCTTCAGTGTCAAGCAAATACGTTGATTTAAATCCCTTCTGCTGCTGAAATCCAGTCAAAATGGATAATCTCTCCATCATGCTGTATATACTAATATGGACTGATCTTTTATCAACTTGTTTTCTTTCAATCAGCACTGGTTTTGTGCTTCCTATGTACTGATTATAATGACTCATGCACCTCAGTTTTGAGTGAAAAAGCAATATTTGTGAATATTTTCGGCGCATGAGCACAGATCAATGAGGCCTGCGATCAATCACTTCCAGAAACGAATACAAAACCTGTGCTTACTGAAAGAAAACAGCTTTGATCCCAAGATTTGATCAGACCTATAGCAGAATGAGAAGTGCCGAGATTTTTTGTACCCGTCATTTTTACGTACCAACGTTATCAAAATTGTTTGTGCGTTGTTTGTCTACCGATGTGGTATAGCAGTTTTTTGTCACATATGATTATTACGGATTTCTGAGAAGAGAAATTCGGTTCAAAATGACCCGACACATGGAAGCCTGTTTCTGGACAGAATAAATAAATAAAGGTAATTGTGACTTTTTATCTCACAATCCTGACTTTTTTCTGGCCTCACTGATCTGAGCTTATGCACCTTTGTGAGTTTTTGAATGAAAAACTGTTGACAATTCACTCAATATTCACTCAAACTGAGTGAAATGAAGCCTACGTTTAATCAAATGACCAAGAAAACCACAAGTGCATCAAGATGGGGGGACAAAAATAATATAATAATAATTAAAAAAACAAAAGTTGTTCTAGCTTGTGTGAGCAAAGTCAGTAAGTTTTAATCCAATGCACAACATTTTAATGGGCATTTTAACGGAAAATGACAAAAATAAATTTTTGCCACCATGCTTTTAGACATTGATAGCATGCATTAAAAGCACGAGCTCACGAAGAGTTTAGGCTCCTTCCGCTTCTGCTGCCGCCGGAAACAGCTGTGACAGATGCTGGCGGCGTGACTGGATCAGAAACAACAGATACAGTAATGTTTTATTAGGTCATTCTTCACGGTGAGCAATTAAGATTCTTCACTTCTCATCCTGAGTTGCTTGAATCTAATCTTGATTTTACGGGCTGTTTTTAGACGAGTTTGAGTAACACAAATGATCTTAAAGTTATATATAGATCATCAGCAGCCACAGAGCACATGACACGACTGAACCGACCCCTGATCATTTAAAGAGCAATGCTAATCAGCGTTACTGAAATACCACTGATGTACAATAGTAATGTTTTGAATTAGGCTACACTTAGAAAAAAACTGGTGGGGGATTTATTTTAAAACTATTTTCACTTAGAAATCGCTTGTACATTTCACATGTAAAGAAACACATGCATTTAAAATACGGAGTTTTTAAGCCATCCATTCTAATAATTCATTCAAAAAAAAATCTATTTTTACTGTGTAGTTTTAATTTTTAATTTTTACATTCTCAAATTCATTTTAGTTAAAGTTTTAGTAATTTTTTTTTGTGTTTTTTTAAAAAATTGTTTTTATTAATATTACATACCTTCATTTTAGTCTAGTTACTCTAGTTCTTAACACTAATTTAAGCAAAACTTAGAATTTGCATGGCAACTAGCTTAAACATAAGTTTAATATTTTTTATATTTTATTTTGGTCATTAACATATTACTTATTTTTCCACTGTTATTTCGTTTTCAGTAAAATAAATCTTTATTTTCATGGTTTTAGTTTTTTAAAAATTTGGTTTTTTATTTAATTTCAGTTATTTCAAGTAACACACATCTTTATGATTTTAGTTGAATGATATTATGATCGTAATACAGCTTCACCTCTTTTCACTTTAATTGTCTCAGTCCATGTTTAATATTGCACCTGAAAAACCGCGGTGGGTTTTATTTAAGATACACTATTGTGGGATTAAACGGGTTTTAAATGCATTTGATTCAGACAATCAAGCTCTTCAAGGTTAGTTATAGGTGTGTGTGTTGGAGCTAAACTCTGAAGGACTGTGTTGAAAGTCTTTGGGATGTGCTGGAGTCAGCTTTAAATATGGGTTCGACTTTCCCATTGTCAGTACAAGATCTTGGCCAAAAGTTCATCTTGTCTCATCTTGTTTATTCATATAACACTGCAGGTGTTGACCAAAGTGCTTTACAGAAAAAACTAAAGGATAAGCACACATATAGACATCGCTTATACCACACACGGTAAAGTTTTACTGTCATAAGCTGCTAACACAAAACGAGATTTTGAAACACTGACAGGCAGCTCATTACTGAAAATCACCTTTTTGACGACGATTAGTTCTGGGCACTACAAGAAGTTTAGCATCTTCTGAGCGCAAAGCTCTCGGGGGATTATAAGGAATCAAAAGGTTAAATTGCAAGATATAAGGGTGCCTGATTATTTAAAGATATGTATACGAAAATGAAAATCTTATGTTTGACACTAATAGTACTTTCTTGGAAAACGCACCCATCTCAATAATTCCAAATAAAAAAAACTATTTTACTATGTATTTTATTATTTTTTTTTCCATCCTCAAATTATTTTAGTTAAAGTTTTAGTGAAGAATTAAGTGAGTTTATGCTTAAAACAATTTTTTTCTAAAAATCTGCCAATTGATTAAGATTTTTATTTTTTATTTTTATTAAGCATAAACTCACTTAATCCATTTTTTCAGAAAACAAGACTTAACTATGATCTTCAATAGTTTTGCTTCTCCTGTAAATGTATCTTTTTTAAGAATGTTTTAGATATTTTGACACTGGAAACAAGACAGAAAATTAAGGAATTTTCTGTATTGATTTTTCAGTTTTTTCCCCTGTATTTTGAAACATGCATGGCATTGAATTGTGTTTTAGGTTTAAAGTAAATGTCTGTAAAACAGAAAATATCCTGGCAGAAGATGAAAAAAAAAGATTTTTCTTACACTGTGCATTTTAATAAACTGGAATTGTGTTGCCTGTGTAGTTTGTTTACTTTATCATCCGATGCCTGATTATTAATTCTCAGAGATTGATGTGACCGTAGTCTGTGTCCTCCTGACCGTCGCGTGAGGATACGGACATCTGCTGCTCTGACGATTAGTGATGGACGTTAAATATATGACACATGCCGCCATCTTCAGTGCTTGTTGCACTAGTTTAAACACATATGCTTTATATATCATAATTAATATAGTTCTGCTTGTGCATCCTATGAAAGAGAATCTCTTTTTTGTCCTGTTCTGCATTCACACTTTTGCTCCAGCTGTTATTCTGCTTCACTCGTTTTGTGGGTTCCTATATAATAGCACAGAAATAAATTACAGTTTAACAGATTTCCCCTTAGAAAACAGCTGTTTTTAATTGTAATAATATTTCACAATTTTAATGTTTTACTGTATTTTTGATCAAAGAAAATGCAGCCTTAAGTGAGCGAAGACACTTTATAAAAAATAACGAACAAACGTAATTGTTCCATCACTCATGTCATCTCATGACATTATTTACCAGCTTAACTCTCTCTTTTATGAATGATCTTTTATGACCTGCGTTAAATGGATTAGTTTCTCACTCGCATTCACTGGATATACGCGCACACACGCGCTGAATCCTCATCATCTTAAGTCCCCACGCTCTGAATGCCTTCATGGAAGACAGGAATCCTCGAGAGTCCCCCAGGTCGTTGGCATAGCTCGTGTTGCATCATCCAGGAGCGTCTAAAGCGTCCGGCCGGACGCTGGCGTTGCCAGCCATCGCTGCGTGAAAGCCCAGATCCTTCCTGAGTGCTGGTCGCTCGAACCACCACAGAGCAGCTCAACACTGCAGAGGACATCATAAGCCCTGTACGTTGGACCAAACGTTGGACGTCGCTGCGTGCAAGAGCCGATCTGGAGAAGAAGGAGGCGTGAAAAACGTTCAGGCAGCTAAAGAACTTCATGTCAGTAAATGACACTTGCTCGCTGATCATGACCGCAGGTGCGCTTGGTTTGTCATGCACTGCAAAAAATAATGATCTACCTCATCAGTTTCCGTTTTGTTTCCAGTACAAATATCTAAACATTCTAAATCTAAAAAAAAAAAAAAAACCTTATAGTAATTGTACGGTTCGATATATTCATTGATTTAAATCTACTTTTTTATTATTTTAAATAAATAAAAAAGTTAAATAAAAACATAGTAAAGAATAACAAAATTAGAAATAAATCTAGATTTAAAATTAAATCCATTTAAAAATAAAAAAACAATAGATAAAAAAATACTCAAAAATGTAAGTACTTAATAATGTTGCTTTCCATAAATAATTGAAAAAAAACAAAAAGAAATTAAATAAAAACACCAACAAATGCTAAATAAATGATATGTTTTTCAAAGAAATTTAATCAAGAAAATGTAATTTTAGGTTTTTATGTATCTTAAATTTTAGCAATTTATTTTTATTAGATTTTTTATTAATTGATTTGTATGTAGTCTTGTTTTCCAGCCGAATCTTTAAATATGTTAAATAAAAACATTAAACATTTTAGAATGTACTTTTAGTGTATTATGTATTAATTAAATCAAGTTTAGTAATTCTTAAAAATTTTAAGTTATATTTTTTTAATTACATTTTTTTTTAAATTATATTCGTTGAATTATCTTTAGTTTTATTGATTCTTTTATCTTATTTTTATTATTGATTTATACACATTGCAAAATATGATTTTCTTACTTATTATTTTTCTCTTGTTTTCCAGTAAAAGATGTAAACGTCTTAAATAAAGACCATTTCTTGGAATCAAAATGGACTTATGCAAGTTTGTTTTTCTGAAAAAATGCATTTTTAGTTATGCTTAAAACAGACAAGATGTCACTATATGAGGTTCGAACACTTATGAAAGGGGAAAACAACATTGGCAGATATTTTTCTTGTCTTAAGCAATTTGCTTAATTTGAACAGACTTCTCAGAAAACAAGACTTTATTTCTTCATTCTGCATCTCAAGCAAATGTATCTTGATTTAAAAATGTTTAGATATTTGTACCGGAAAACAAGACAAAGCGGAGCTTTCTCTTGTAATGTGAAGAACGTGAGTGATAGATTGCTGATCCTCTTTGGTTTTAGCGTCTCTGGGCGACGTGTCTCGCTTCGCTCTGACCTTCACGGATCCGGTGGAGGTCAACCGTTATCTGTCGCTGAACGTCAGCGGAGCGCTCAGTCTGACGGCCGGAGTCCTGCAAGCGTTTCCTCGCCGTCTTGGTCTGCGGCGTTCGGTGGTCAACATCAGCTCTCTGTGTGCGCTGAAGCCCTTCCCGTCGTGGGTCCTGTACTGCACCGGGAAAGCCGCCCGCGACATGATGTTCCGCGTGTTAGCCGCGGAGGAGCCGGATGTAAGAGTGCTCATTTACGCACCCCGGTGAGTGCGCGCGGAGCGATTCAAAAAAAAAAAAAAAAAAAACAAAAGAAAACAACGATATCTCTGGCTGATTATCCGATATTTCATGAGCTGATCAAAAGCTATAGATAGATAGATAGATAGATTGATAGATGATATGGCTGAATGAATTTATGGATAGATAGATAGATAGATATATGGTAGATAGATAGATAGATAAGTATATAGATTAGATAGTATATAGATAGGTAGATAGATAGATAATGAAATGGATTATAGATAGATAGATGGATATAATGAATGGATTAGATGGATAACTAGATAGGATAATAGATAGATAGGATTGGATGATGGAGGAGGATGGATAATAGATAGATATATATAATTATAGATAGATCAGCAGATCGGATAGATAGATTAGATAGATAGATGTAGTTGATGATGGATGATGGAATGATGGATGTATGGATGGATGTAAGGGATGGTGGGAGGGATAGATATATAGCTTAGATGTATGATGGATGGATGGATTGGAGATGGAGGAATGGATGATAGATAGATGATAGAAGATAGGATAGCTGGATAGATTATAGTGATGGATGGATGATGGATGATGGAGGATGGATGGATGGATGGAGGGATGATAGATAGATAGATAGATAGACTTATAGATAGATAGATATATAGATAGATGACAGACAGACAGACATATAGATAGACCGATATAGAAGGAATAAACACAATTAAAAATATACATATAAAATACATCTTAACAATGAAAATTATGAATCATTTAAATATAAAAAATTACTCTTGCTAATAATTAATTAAATAATAAAAATGTAAAATTAAAATACTAATTGAATTTTTAAAATAAAAAAACACACTAAAGACATTTCAGAAATAAAACAATTAAAAGAAAACCTTGCTACAAATTAATCATTAAAAGTAAAATTAAAACAGTTTAAAATAACCAAAAAGAACCTTAATCTAACACTTCACCAAATTAAATCAATTAAATATAAAATTAAACAAATATTTTAAATATAACCAATTAACATCTAACCGACTAAAAAGAGTCATAAAATTCAATTAATTAAATACACACTTAAAAAAACGATAATTAACTGTAAATAATTTAAAATAAATTCAAATAAAAATTATAAAAATGTAATGTCACACATAATAAACCAAATAACAAAACATAACACTTACAAAATGTCATTGAAAGTTATAAATATTTAAATAAACAAACATAACACCACAATTAAATGATATAATTAACGTCACAAATAAATAAACAACAACATTAAAATATAAAAAGTACAATTAAATCAATATAATTAAAAATGAAAAACAACAAAATATAATGTACTAAAATTCATAAACTAATAAAAATAGAACGTATAAATAAATAAAATGGTAAATTTAAACTAAATAACATTTAAATTTTCAATAATTACTAATTTGATACAACAAACAAAATCAAAATAAAACACTGAATTCTTTTTTCTTAAATTTAAATTTCTTTGAAAAGGGTCCATGCTCAATTTGAACATAAATGTTTCCATTTCATGCATCATACCGAATTTAGCCAATGGCTATAGTTTTCATCCGCGGTCCCCTGGCAGGTAATCATAGGTAAACATAAGACAACAAACACATACAACACAGCAATACTTACACACATCCTA
>JADLZN010009616.1:0-88857 GCA_018155175.1 Sinocyclocheilus anophthalmus | reverse complement strand
ATAATTGTATTTATGTAGAGAGGCTGAAGTTACCTTGGCAGAGGACCAAGATGTCGTTTATATAGCAAACACGGACTTTTATAATGGTAACTTCAGCCTAAAATATGTTAACAATGCAGGTAAGGATAGCTGACCACATTAATCTTCAAATATTAGAGGATTTTATCTTTTAAAAACAACACTGATATGTATACTACGTATGCATGTATACATTATTTTTATTTTATAAATAATGTAAATAAATTATTTTATTGTCTACTAATTACCAAAAATCACAGTTTTGTCTCTCCAACTCAATGTATTTCAATTGCCCGCTATGAACTTCCTGGAACTACTTGAGGTCTACGTGAATCACGTGACGATCCCCCCGAGAGGGTGTGGAATCCTTGACGCAACTCTCTATTTCTAGGCTCTGGAACAGCCCCATACGCTTTAACCAATGCAGTCTGAGCCGGAAAGAGAATTGATTAGTTCTTTTTTTTTTATTGAAGATATAACATTCACAAGGGATACAGTCATAGCAATAAAATACAAACACCCAGAATACAAAACAATAAATACATAAAGAATAATAAAAATGAAATATAAACAGAACAAAAACAAATAAATAAAAAGTTAAACATATATATTTTTTAAATAAATAAATAAAAAATTGTAATAAAAAATAACTTAAATGGAATATTACACATAAAATGTCAACTTCAAATAATACACAGGAGGTAACCCTTACATCGAAGTCAATATTTTTTTTTCCATCAATACAGTAGTTTTAACAGTTTTCTTATTAAGTGATGAGCAGAGAGATCAATAAAATAATTTCAAATCAATACAAAAAATCTTAAATTGGGCATACAATCAGTAACTTTACATTTGTGAAGATGAAATAGCCCCAAAAGAGTTAACAGTTTTAAGATATCATCCAGCTCCTTTGATCCTGATTCCCACATTAAAAATAGTGCATTAATTACCTCAAAACAAAAAAGTTTGTTGTAAGCTGAGAAAACAAGCCAAGATATTTCTTTCCAAAAATCCTTTGCAATTGGGGGATACATTTAGCGATTCTTCTTAAAGAGGCAAACAGATATAGGGAAGTGCTTGTATACCAAGTTTCTAGACATTGTTCAAATAAGGACAAGCTAGAAAGAGAAGGAATAAATAAAAAAAAATTTTTTTTTATGATGAAGTCAAGTAGCTTCAAAAGAGATGAGTTTTCAGCTGTCGCTTGCATACTCATGCATGTTTGCATACTCACATTCAAAAATAAGTGTGATATTGTTTCCTAATCAGAATTACAAAATGTGCATTGTGAAGAGATGTCCAACTTAAATTTTTAGAGTAAAGAACTACAGGGATAGTACATATGAAGAATCTTATAGTAAAGTTATTTAATCTTGTTAGGTAACAGAAACGTGTTAATACCGGCCCATATTTTAATAGTAGAAAGAAAAAGGTCATTTATTTTCCACTTATAAAATGCTTTAGGATGACAACTAAACTTCTTAATAAGAATTTTTATAATCCAGAAATTGTTACATTTAACATTAGAAAGCTCCAGACCTCCAATACAAATTTTTGGCATTTCACATTTTGAAGATCTGTAACAATCCCTAACCAAATGTAACAGTTTAGGTGAAATAGAATTAATAACCCATTCATACACTCTAGGTGAGGTATCCACTTCAAAGATTTCTGAAAATTCAGAAGAGGAATAGAAGTTGCCATCCTTTTTTAACAAATCTAAAACAAAAATTACACCTTTGTCAAGCTAGTTTTTAATAAAGACAGATTTTTTTTCCACGCAGCATATTCTGATTAAGAATTGATTAGTTCATCTCTCCAGTCTTTCGAATGGTTCGTTCTTTTGTCACGTGACATGACAGCATTGGATAGAGAAATTTGTTAATTTACAAGCTTCCTTACAAACGGGTGCATAGTTATTATTATTATTATCATCATTATAATTATTATTTACTCTTATGGCGTCACACCAGAAGCCAAGAGAATATGCGCATCGCACGGCAGTTTTTCGTGGCACTCGCGCGAATTAAAAAACACTCGCGTGATCAACCATGGTGGAGATAACTACAATCGCTGTTTTGTACCTGTTGTGAAAAAGTCCCAAATACAATGGAAAGCCAAACGCCGACGTGTCTGGGTTCACAGCACCATCCAGAGGAGGATGAATAACGTTAGGATCCTGTATTAATTTGTGTGTTACATTTTACTACTGTATATATACACTGATATTACTATTATTTTTATTATTGATAGCAGCATCTCTGTAGCCATGCTAATAAAATACAACTACCACTAAACTGATTTTAATTGTTTTCTATGCTCAAGACCTATATAATAACAGACGGCTGCAATAATGCTCTCTTATATTGTCTGATTCAACCAGAATAAGCTCTTCGCCGATTGGCTTGCGCGAGAATGCGTCAGGCGAATTTTCCGCTCAAGTTGAAATTTTTGAACTTGCGCGAAAGACGCGATTGAGGCGAATATCTCGCGTTCGCGGCAAACGCGTCGCGCATTTCGCGTCATTCGCGTCGCCTGGCGCGAATTCGCCTCTATTCGCGTCTTTGCATTGACTTTGTATGTAATCTACTCACGCGAATAATTAAATTCGCGTTTGGTGTGAACACAGTTACTTAATGCGTTTCTGGTCTCAAATTGTACCTTTTTACTTCTTACAGTTTATAAATGTTTTTTTTTTTTTTTTTTTTTGCTGTGAAGTTTCGTCATGATGGTTATTTTCCATAACACTGAATGTTGTAACAAAGGTTATAAAGAGTTGGTTATCATTATTAAGTCTCTTTCCGGCTCAGACTGCATAGGGTAAGCTTATGGGGCTGTCACGTGATGAACGAGTGACTCGAAAAACCCGAAGACTCGAAACAGGTGAACTAACTACTTGACTAATTCCAGTACAGAACCTATAGGATGTTGCGCATGCGCGACTGAACGAATCACTCCCCGAGACGACTCGTTCCTCCCGAGTCACATTAAAGATGCGTTCAAGAGTACATGAACACATAAACAATCTCTAGAACTGCTCTGAGTCACTTCATGAGCATTTTATTATTTTGAGGGGGAAAACTATCTCATTCATATACAAAGAGACCACCAAGGTTTCAAAAAGACACAATGTTTCAGGGAGTTTAGTACACAGGATAGGACAAGTATTAGGATAACCATATTTGCGTTGATTGCTATAGCTTTTATGTATTATATTTAATAACTTTTTTCCAAACCATTGTTAGATGCAGCGTTTCCTGTAGTTATGCAAAAATGTATTATCTTTTAACTATTTCTTATGATTTTAAATCTGTTTTGAACTTCAGATCAATCTCAAAGTAAAAGACGGTACTAAAGTCTGCTTTTAAGGTGGATGTGTTCAAATTTGATCATCTTAATTCAAGTGAGGAAGAATTTTGCAAGTCTGACAGTGTTGAGCACTACTGTAAGGTTAACCCTGCATGGTGTAAATGTTTGAAAATGATTAACAGTTGCAAATAAATATTTATTAGAAATTTAGAAAAGTAATCCAAAAGTAATCATTTACATTACTTTAATAAAGTAATTGAATGGTTACACTACTTATTACATTTTAGATAGAGTAACTTGTAATCTGTAACCCTATTACATTTCCAAAGTAGCCTTCCCAACAATGCATGTCACACTGTGTTTGTGGCTCTTTTTGAGGATGTAAGACATGAAGCCAATCTCTCAGCCAGGTAAGAAAACCCTGAGAGTACATAAATAATATTTCACATTACTAAGCAACTGTGTGCTCATACTAGCACCACTACACCCTAGGGGTTGCACCGACTAATTGACTAGTCGACTTCAATGCTCTGCCATGACGCTTTTAACTTGACGTCGACTAGTCGCTGGTCCTATAGAGGGCGCAACAGGATAAGAAATCTTTGAAGGAATTCCACATTTACGCTCCGTTTCCAAACAGTTCAAATGACAAATAAATGCATACTCTGAAAGCGCTCCACAAGACATGTGTGATTATATTACTGGATGCTCGAAATTGAACAGGAGAATGCACACTTTAAACAGCTTATTGTACAGGTAAATTAATCGCTGTTCTAATCTAATGCGCTGCTGCACTGTAACGCACACACATAGGCTACAGACAGTAGCTCGTACATCACGCGCACAGAATCATTCAGCGCGGAAATGTATTGTCAACACTGTTCTGTGATTTCGCAATAAAATAGCGTAGAAACTGAATAGTTCTAGCATATATTTCTTAATAACTAATTCCCACAGCTTCACTACTAGTAGAGAGACGCTGCCAGGTAGAATTAATTCACACGCAATCGCTCTCACTAATGCATTCATATTAATGTAATCTTCACTGTGCTACTTTATCTGTATCTGATTTAGAACGAGCAGAAATCTGTGAGAAATATAACGACCTAAAGACAAAAGAACTGATAAAAAAGATGTTATAGGAGCAATAGCCGTGGGCAGCGCTGTGTCATATGCCATAGCTGTGCACAAGGTGTTTATCTCAGCTCCAGACTTATTTGTTCATTAATGCCGTCATCAGCGACTAGTCGACTTCGACTCGACTTTCATCACATAAAAGTCGACTTTAAAAAATCAGAAGTCGTTCAAGCCCTACTACACCCACATTTGATAGAGGAACACGAAAGGAACTGCTGGGCAAGAACATATAACTGTTGCATATACTGTAAAAGTTGTAGGTGTTTAAATCCAGACAAATAAATGTTCACGGTGTGTACTGGATTCATATTAGAATATTTCGGATGCAGTCTTAAAAGGGCATTATACTAAGGGAGATTATGCAATAAGTTATAGTGTGGTTCTGATAAATATGACACATCTACTAAGACTTTACAGGGCTTATAGGGCTTTTTCCACTACCTTCTTTACAGATCCTGCTCATGTAAAGCGATATGACCAGTGTCAGTTTTCTTATCCATGGATATTCTTAATGAGCCATTAAGTTAGCTGTTGCAATAAATAAATAAAAAATCTTAGTAGTTTGCATATCCATTATATGTACACCTTAATTAGTACTGCGTACATAATATAACCTAATTCAAAAGTGTATAATTAGGTTTTTAATAATTAAACCGAAAGATTAGCACTGTTAGAGAGCTAATTTTTGGGTTTAACTTACCTCTCATAATCAGTCATAGTAACATAGCTGATTTTGTCTTATTCAAATGGGTGCTCTAATGATCTATTGTACCCGAGACATCCTACAACACACTGCACATAATATTGTCTGTGATCGACTATTTTGACCTGGCCTATTCATCACGTATCGCATCGACGTTCGATTAATGTAGACTAGGGATTGTGCTAGTCGTTTAACCGGAGCTGAAACACATCGAGGATGATATCTTTTTCTTAGCTATAAACTTGAAAAGTATTCCACAGGTTGTGGCCTTTGGCAGGTAACGTACACTTTATTTAAACATTTATCTGTAATATACATTGACAAAACGTGCCCATATTTGTTTATTTTAAGCTTTGGTAATGAGTTTAGCGTATGTTATTAGCTGCTTTAGCTCCAAACGAAAAATAATAGCATTAAAATAGCAGCATTATATCAGGCTTATTATGTGCACTTCAAACTGTATATTGCCATCAATGCGAGGTTACATAGATGACAAACCACCCCCCCCCCTTGTCATATATTTATGATAATATTGTTTATCATATTGTACCTGTTTTTGGTTGCTTGTATAATAAAGAAAGGTTGAATTTAATTTTAAAACAGGCATAAAAGTTTAAATGTTCAATAGCTGCCATAATATAAAAACAATAATCAAAACCTATGCTAGAAAATATAGTTAGGTATATAGTATAGTATATCTCATTTTATAAATCTGCTCTAATTTGGATGTTCTAACGTAGTCTAGAATGAATGAATAAATAATTCAATAAATTTGGATGTGTGGGTAACCCAGAATTTCTATTACTGCATGCCTGCAAATTACATAGTTATTTATTTATACCTAATTTATCTTTCATGATCAAACTTTCCATTTTGATCTATGAGATTGAAGTCTAAATTGATTAAATTGTAAGTTGGAGTTTTAGTTTTAGTGTGAATGCAGTTTTTTAATTTTAAAAAATAAGACAAAACAACTAAACTAATTATCAGAATTTGTGCAATAGTGCATCCCTTAAAAATATTTTTTTGTCTTGTTTTATTTCAAATTTTTTTATTATTAGATTTTCTGCATGGAATATCAACTCAACAAATTACAACATTAATTTTATACAATTATTCTTCCATGTTATTACTATACTACCCACTAAATATTCATCCCTTTTCATGAGGGAAAAAAAACGTAATAAAATACATTTTAATAATAATTAAAAAAAAATGTAATGCTTGTTAAAAAAAACAAATAAAAATTGTATGTTTATATATATTAATGCTCAGCTTAAGTATCAAGCCAGCAGATAATCTAAAAAGGGGCGCCACACCTTGTCAAAGGTCTTTAACGAACCCGTGAGTGACAGTCTAATTTTTTCCAATTTAATGCAAGTAAACACTTCTTTTAGCCATGTATCAAAAGGGGGTGAGACGTGCTTCCACTTTAAAAGGATGAGACGTCTTGCTAGTAAAGTAGTAAAGGCTAAAGCCTTTTGAACCGTTACTGAAATATTAACATCTACTGCCAACCCAAAAATGGCCAAAAGTGGATTTGTATCGATATCTATGTCGAAGGCATCTTTCAAAGTTTTAAATATTTTAGTCCAATAATCAAATATTTTATTGCATTCCCACAACCTGTGAATGAGGTCTGCTGGTGATTGCTTGCACCTATTACATGCATCGCTGACAGAGGTGTATATTTTGGCAAGTCTAGCATTAGTATAGTAAACCCTATGCAGAATCTTACATTGTATAAGCCCATGTCTTGCGCATATAGATGAGGTGTGATGAGTTTGTCTTATGTTTTAACATTCAGCAGCAAAACGGTATGCATACCATACTCATTTATTTTTGTGTAAAAAAAAAAAAAAGTATCCTTAATGTGCTAAATGCTCTTAGATCAATTCAGATCAGTTTATAAAAAACAACAACAATCTACACTATAGATTAAAAAGTGATAGCATATATATTTTTTTCTATTTTCCTTTTATGTCTAAAAAAATACATCTAAAAATAAACATCTGGGTGGAGAAGGAGAGACTGTTACTCAGTCTTAATTTACAACTGTCAGATCTTAAATTAGAATAGAGAAATGAGAGGGGAGAGCCGTACTTTTTATCCACTATAGTGGATGGATTTGCGGGTAGTCTGTTCTTGAAAGAGACTTACAAAGACTAGATACAATTATTTATCATCAAGTCAACCAATAAATGCCACTATTTGGTGGATTTTTTTAAAAACAATGTTGTACTGCTGTGCCTTCAACAAGAAACAATAGTTATCAATAAGTAACAAAACTTGTTTGATATATTGTTTAATAAGTAAACATTTTTATGTAACAGCCAGTTTTTCAACAAGATTTCCCCTTTTTTTGGGGGGGGGGGGGGAAAAAAAAAATTTTATGCAGTATTTTATGTTATACTGTTAGACATTACTGAAACGGAGGATGTCTAAGGAGAACTGGCAGCTGTTTGGGTAGCTAGCTTGAAGCCAGTGGGGCTGTCGGTAAGAACAGGTCCAGTCCAGTCAAACCAGGTATATGAAAGTTTATTGTACATCCAAGGAATTTTGGTACATGTAGATGTGCGTGTGTGCGTGTGGTTTCTATCAAGGGGGACAAATATACAGAGTTTTAGTTTACCATTAATAGTGCTAAATAAGGTACAAGGCAACCACAACGTTCCATCAACTGCACATTAAATACCTAAAGCACATGCCTAAACAGGAACTAGAACAAGCATGAACAAACACATTTAGGCCAAACTTAAATCATACAAAATAATATATAAGCATCAAACGAAGGTACTTACAATGTCAATTACGCACACGCAGGAAAGACAGAATGAAAGGAGTAAAACTCAGTCCTCTGCACAGTACAACCACATGCAACAAAGCGTAGACTGTGGACACAGGTGCAGCTAATAAAGTCTGTGAGATGGCTCTAATTGGCTTGAGATTGGGTGGGTGGAGCTTGGGTAGGTGGAGCTTGGGCTAACAGGGAACTGAACAGGCTAAGGGGGGTGTGGCACTGCTTTGAGGGTGCAGCTCAGGGACACAAAAACTTTACAACAATTACCATGAAACAAACATGTAAATGTGTGACTATTTAGATGTTTTAATCAAATCACTTGTATTGATAGTGTTCCTTTGGAAGTTGACTGAGACCTATTGTGGGCCTTCATCCACTTATTTGGTGAATGCACTTACCGAGCAGTCGCACCAGAGTACATTTTAATCTAACCAAACCTGCCAAGTGTAAACAAACCCAGTTAATCTCTAAAAAGACCTGAACATTTGCCAAATTTATACTGGGTGAATTAGACCAGATGTCTAGATGTATGTGTCCAGGAAACTCTGAAATCTGCAAAAGCAAGTTTGGCAGGATCAGAGGATTTAAACATTTGTTTTTATCTCAGATATCTAGTTTTCATAAAGCACAAATAGACTTTTGCTGTGCGTTGTTGCTGTGGTTTATATTTTTGTAGTGCCTTTCTAAAAGTCAAGGCTGCTTTACAAAGTTATAAAAAAATTGACAGATAGCAAACAAAGTACAATTCACAGACCAAAATCTTTAAGAGAGCAAATTAAGTTCACTGTGCTTAATTGGTGTTTACCAGGTTTCTGTGAGCAACATCAACAGAGATAAGGTCCCGGAGAAAAGTTATTTTACCAGTTAATGTACGAATGTTTGTAGCGCAAAATAGCCATTGTTAATGGTTGGATGAATAGCCATTAGCCATTGTTAATATAACACTAGCAAAATAGCCTTTGTTGATGTAATCGGTTAAAAGTCATCTTTAATGTTATGTTTTTTCAGGATGTCAGGATGGCAAGTGGCCCTGGCTTGCCTGACAGCTTGGTGCTGGAAATCTTCTTGCATCTCCCTCATAAGGCAGTGCTGAGCGCAGGGTTCACCTGTCGTCAGTGGTTTGCTGTGTCGCGGGATGAATTCCTCTGGAAGGAGCTCTTCTACAACTACTACTGCATCCCACGCTCGGTGCCTCGCCACCCTGGTACTGTAGCTGGAGCTGAACTTTTATATAAACTGCATCATAGGCAATGCATTCATGTGTAAAATAAATAAGCACACACCTTCACATCTGTGGCCAAAAGTGTTTATTTTGCGAAAACAAAGTGGAACACATGTGACCTTTTACTACTAATCCACTAAATAGTAAAAGACATGTGACAGTGCTTAAATTTTGCCACTTTCTTACCCTCTTCATGTATGAATGCCACACTGTGGCAGCACTACTTGCACCTTTTGAAGTAACTGTGCTTTTCCTGCGTGTGTGCAGCGGCTGAGTCGTGGTACAGGGAGTTCAAGCGGCTGTATGACTGCATTCCCTGTGTGGAGGTTCAGACTCTGAAGGAGCATCATGATCAGGTCCTGCATTTGGCTTTCTCTCACCGTGGACATCGCTTCTCTTCCTGCTCCAAAGACTGTACCGTTAAGGTAAGACTGCCTACTGTTTGCTTCATAAAGATGAAAACAAGATTAAATTTTTTGCATATGCCAGTAATAATAACATGCAATCTCTATGGTTATATGCAAAAAAAAAAAAAAAGACCATCTGGATAGTTGGCATGTCACAGTACTGCATAACACGGATGTTGTTCCACAAAATCTTTTCCTAGCACAAATAAGGACAGGTTATGCATTTAACAATTTTTCAAAGCAAATAATAGCAATTCTAACAAGGTCAGTGATATGACAATTAATTTTTTGTTCCAGATATATATTACCAAAAAATGCTATTCATATATGACTTAACTTCTGATATTATAATGAAGAAAAAAAAAATTCTTTGAAACAAAACCTTTTACATGTTGATAATCATAGAGAAAATCCCAGCAGACTGTCATGACGGTGTGTTGGGGTCAAAAATAACAGATAATTTGACATTTTTGTGTCAAGCAATGTTAGGCCCTGTCCACACGAACGCGGGTATTTTCAAAACCAGCTTTTTCTATGCGGTTTGGCCGTTCTTCCACACGCAAACGCAGCACCACATCACTGAAACCGAACATTTTTGAAAACTCCTGCCAGGGTGAAGATTTTCAAAAACTCCGTGCAGTGTTATCGTGTAGACAGCGTAACCGGAGATTTTGGCTTGTGACATCGGAGCCTGCGCTGTTATCTCCGCCTACTGGAAAATTTTCAGGCTTCTGATTGGCCAACATGGCTTTACGGTTGAGATTATATCTCCACCTGTTGGTTTGGCATGCTCTTGAGAGCGCTTCATATTATGCGTTTGCGTTTTCATGTGGACAGAGATTTTTTTAAAAACAGAAGGAAAGATAAATTGTTATTAAAATACCCGTTGCGTCGGGGACATGCCTTAGTTTAGGTTATGAAACGTTATGTGTGTTATTTGCCTTTTCTGAAACCACAGTTTCAGCATATGCATATACAACATTTAAAGGAGACCTATTATGCCCCTTTTTACAATATTTAATATAAGTCTCAGGTGTCCCCAGAATGTGTCTGTGAAGTTTAAGTTCAAAATACCCCACAGATAATTTATTAGATCATTTTGAAAATGCCTATGTGTATCACGAAACTTTTTCGTCATAGCTGTCGATAACGATAATTATCACGATGAATGTCAAATTTGATTTCTTTTAAGTTTAAAGGCAGATTTTTTTTCTCCAATGTGAAAGTTGCGGTTTTAAACTATTCTTTATGCTCAGAACATGACAAACACTAATTCTTTACACTTTTCCAGTCATTTTTCCTTATCAAAATAAATATCTTAATAGAAAAAATTAATAAATTCTTAGTTCTGCATGTTCTAATAAGTAATATTATTTCAAATCAAGAAACAGGTTTGTGTTGCCTGATAATATTAATAATCAAATTTTTTTGTCTCTTAGAAATACACATTTGATAGTAGCTTGAGTTAGTTGCAGATGCAAATTTTTGTTCATTATCAAAGTCAGTAATATCTGTAAAAATTGTAGCAATCTCATTTATATATGGTGAAATGTAATTATTCTGACTGTTTTTTGTTTTTTTTTAACCATTGGTCTTCTATAAAAGCATACACTTAGATCATGATAATCAATTAAAACCACAAATATAGCACCTCAATACTATGGTAAAAATATGGTAATATGGCTTCTAGGTATTTGTATGAAAAACAGTAGTCTAAATACATTTATAAATGCATAAATGCTATAGCTTAATCACAAAAAGTACTGTAACTATATTCCATTACTCCTCCTTCAATAAATTTAATACATGACTGTCTACATTAATAAAAATATAATAAAATTCGACACGAATACCCACATTTCTGACACAATACCATGGTGCAGTTAGTGCTATAGTAAATCTATGGTAAATGATGGTGATTTGTAGACTGAAAAGCCTTCTGACTATCGCTGCGCACAGTGTTTCTGCTGTTTGTCAGCACTGTTTCATCTGGCTGTAAACAGAGTTATTTGTGTTCTTCGCTGAATTCAAGAGCTTCACACTAGATCTGATAGCGCTGTTAAGTGTTCACGTGATCTAGAATCATCAGCGAGTAACTGCATGAAGCTCGCATCGCCTTTGCCGCATAAACATTTTATCGAACATTTATCAAACTCTTGTTATCGTATATAGAGGAAATTTATAAAGCACGATAATTATCGTTATCGATTTATCGCCCAGCCCTACTATTTTGAGTGGAAGCAGAAACATGCTGTTTTCGAGCATGTCTCTTTAAATGCAAATAAACTGCTGCTCCCCACCCCCTTTTCTAGAATAGGGCTGTGCCTGCAAATACACACGATTATGTTTAACAGTCGGTTATGTCTTTGAAGATAAACAGCTGGGAAAGAAATTGCATGTTTATTTTAGATCTGTGTGGCAGCAGGGTAATATACAATAAATAAATCCACTGCTCTCTTGTCTCCTCTGAGGCTGGGACTCTAAATAGTGTTCTGTACTCGTCAGTGCAGCCAAAGACAGAACAGCAAGCATGCTTTGCTCGAACTTTCGCTGTGGCGTTAGAACTGGTAAGGCAAGGCAAGGCAAGTTTATTTGTATAGCACATTTCATTCACACAAAATGGTAATTCAAGTGCTTTACATAAAAGAAAGTAAAATAATCACAACAATAAAACAAGGAAATTAAAAACTTTGAAAATTATAAAAAAAAAAAATTGGAAATTGTAAAACAAAAAAAAAAAAGGGGGGGAGGTTTAAAATGAATTTAAGAAAACGATGATACATATAATATAGTGCAATCAGTTCGGACATCGCACAGTGCCATTCAATAAATGCACAGTAAACAGATGAGTTTTGAGTCTGCATTAAAATGTGACTAATGTTTTAGCACATCAGATCTCTTCTGGAAGCTGATTCCAACAGCGGGTGGCATAATAACTAAAAGCACATTCACCTTGTTTTGTGTGAACCCTTGGTATTTCTAATTGACTCGATCATAATGATCTGAGTGGTCTGTTAGGTTTATGTTCAGTGAACATATCTGCTATGTATTCAGGTCCTAGGCCATTGAGTGATTTATAAAACGAGTAAAAGTACTTTAAAATCAATCCTAAATATAACTGGAAGCCTGTGTAAGGACCTGAGGACTGGTGTGATATGCTTAGATTTTCTGGTTTTAGTCAGAATTCTGGCAGCAGCGTTCGGGATGAGCTGCAGCTGTCTAATGGTCGTCTTGGGAAGGCCGGTGAGGAGACCATTACAATAGTCCACCCTGCTGGGGATAAAGGCATGAACAAGTTTCTCCACGTCTTGACTGGAAACAAAACCTCTAAATCTTGCAATGTTTTTGAGATGATAGTATGCTGATTAGTTACTGCTTTGACATGACTACTGAACTAAGGTCTGTCTCCAGAATCACAACAAGATTCCTGACTTGATTTTTAGTTGTTAGACCCTAGAGTCAAGGTATGCATTCACCTTGAGAACTTCATCTTTGTTTCCAATGCAATGACTTCAGTTTTTTCCTTGCTTAACTGAAGAAAGTTCTCGCACATCAAACTGTTAATTTCATCAATGCATTGGAAGAGGGAGTCAATGGGGCTGTAGTCAATTGGAGATAAGGCTAGGTAAATCTGGGTATCATCTGCATAGCTGTGATAGGCAATTTGGTTCTTTCTTATTATTTGACTTAGTGGGAGCATATAGAGGCTAAACAAGAGTGGTGCAAGAATTTGTGGGACTCCGCATGTCATGGACGTACACTTAGACTTATGCTCTCCTATACTCAAATAATAACCTCTCCCTTCTAAGTATGAACCATTTGATTACCATCCCAGAAAGCCCGACCCAGTTTTCCAGTCTCTCTAGAAGTATGTTATGATCGACAGTGTCAAAAGCAGCACTGAGATCTAGTAGTACCAGCACTGATATTTTGCTAGATTCAGAATTTAAGCGAATATCATTTATTATCTTAATGAGCGATGTCTCTGTGCTGTGATGTGGTTGGAAACCATATTGAAAATTGTCCAGGTATCCATTTAAGTTTTAAGTATTTGTTCAGCTGATTAAAGTCTACCTTTTCAATAATCTTTCCTATATAAGGAAGATTTGATATTGGTCTATAGTGGCTCAATATGGTGTTATCAAGATTTCTCTTTTTCAGAAGGGGTTTAACAACTGCAGTTTTCAGGGAGTTTGGAAAAGTCCCAGAAAGAAGTGAGGCGTTCACCACTTCTAAGAAATCTGCTTCCAAACAGTTAAGCACCCTTTTGAAAAATATGTGGGAAGTGTGTCAAGATAGCATTGACGATTTAAGGTGCTGTACTATTTCTTCCAAAATTTTGCTATCAATTTCTTCAAAAGCAAACATAGTATCTTCTTTTTGATATTGCAGTCGAATCTGTCTAACCTCTGCATAACTTGGGGATGTGCTAATCGCTTCCTGATATTATTGATCTTCTCAGAAAAAAAGGAAGCAAACTCATTGCATTTGCTGTCGGAGAGCATTTCACTGGCAATCTGATTTGGGGGGTTTGTTAGTCTCTCAACAGTAGCAAAAAGAGTGCGAGTGTTGTTTAAGTTACTGTTTATAAGGTTTGAGAACAATGACTGTCTAGCTTTGCCTAGTTCCACATTGAAAGTACGAAGGCTGTCTTTATATATGCTATAGTGTATTTCAAGTTTCGTCTTCCGCCACATCCGCTCAGATTTCTGCATTGTCTTTTCATACTCTGAAATGCTGTTGATTTTCTCCAAGCTGATTTCTGTCTGCCAGTCTTCCTGCTGACTTTCAAAGGAGCAATGTCATCAATAACATTCTTAACTTTTGAGTTAAAGGAATCAAGGAGAAGATCAACAGAGTCTGCAGAAATGCTTGGTGTTAAAGATATAGCCTCCATAAATAGCACACTAGTGTTTTCGTTAATGCATCTCTTTCTGACAGAGACCGATCTAGATTCAGTGGTAACAGAGATCAATATATCAAGGAAATACAGAAGTGATCAGATAGTGCTAAATCCTTAATAACAATGGATGAAATGTTCAGACCCCACTGATGAGTAAATCTAGAGTGTGTCCACAATTGTGTGTGGGTCCATGCACATGCTTAATCAGGTCAAAAGTATTTAAAACAGTTATAATTTCTTTTGTAATTTTGTTTTCTGCATTATCTATGTGAATATTAAAATCCCCTGCAATAGCAAAACAGTCAAACTCTGAGGAAATCATTGATAGCATTTCTGTGAACTCTTCAACAAAGGCTGGAGAGTATTTTGGAGGCCTGTAAATAATGATAAACAGAATGCGTGGAGCACCTTTCAACACAATCCCTAGATATTCAAAAGACAAGCACTGACCAAATGACACTTGCTTGCATTGATAGACATCTTTAAATAGAGCAGCTACACATCCACCTCTCCTAACAGTCCTGCAAACACTCATGAAAGTGAAGTTAGGAGGGGCTGTTTCATTGAGGACCGTTGCACTGCAGCTGTCTTCTAGCCATGTTTCATTTAGAAACATAAAATCCAGGTTGTTTGTGGTTAAGTCATTGATTAGAAATGATTTATTTTTTAGTGAGCGAATGTTTAAAAATGCTAACTTGATGGCATTGCATTTTGTCTCAACAGCAATATTAGTTTGATGCATAACAGGCCACAGATTAGATAAGTCAGCCGTACGGCTTAAGAAGCCCTTAGACTTTCTATCACGTGATAAAACAGAAATAGAAAAAACTACAGGCACACTGGGTTCCCGGTTGTTCTGTAAACATTTGTGAATGTTGCTGCTATTATAGCGGGGACCCGACACATCACTGGGAGCTGTTATCAGTTGTTCTTGGTTCACCTACAGCAGATGGAGGGTTTGGGCCCTGGCGTTGTGGCAGCGGCCGGAGAGCTCTCACAGGAGGAGGAGGACGAGCTGGGCCCACAGGCTTTGGTGGTTGTGGGGCCCGCCGTTTTTTTAGTTGATATCTGGGGGCTTGCAGCAAAAGAGTGGGAGAGTCTGGTCCCAGCATAAACCAGTTCCTCCATTTTCTGTGAGAAGCTTAGAAGTGGAGATGCTAGAGAGAGGGATAATGTGTCTGGTGAGCAGGGCTGTGGCTCTGTTGTTTCCGGTGGCTGAAATATGTTGTCCTGGCTTCCCTGGCTGTTTTCCAGAAAGTCGTCCTTGGATGCTGAGTCTTGGAGCTGTTCTGATACGTCACAGTCTGTCTGTGATGAGCTCTGTGGGCAGGGCTCAGCCGTGATGGTATCCATGAGCAGGGCTTGTTGTGGCTGCATGGTGTTATCAGTGTCCTTGTGGGATGTGTCAACCACACGATGACTCAGAAACTGATATGAAGTCCTGTCGTCACTCATAATTTGTCCAGGTGTGTGTGTGCCATTCAAGTTGAGTAGTTTGGCACACACTACTGAAAAATGATGGAGGGAGAAGTAGATGTTGTCCCTTAGCACTCTTGCACCAAGTTTGTTTAGGTGGAGGCCATCCAGTTTAAACAGTTGTCTATGGCCCCAGAAAAGATTGAAGTTATCGATGAAATTGACTCCTTTTAAGCTGCAGATTCTTTGTAGCCATGTGTTCAGCCCAAGCAAACGTGAAAACATATTAGTTCCTCTTGCTGGGAGTGGCCCACTGATGAACGACTGAACTTTAATCTTCGAAGTGTTTCAAAGAGTTCACAGAAATCCTTCTTAAGGAGTTCTGACTGCATATCATTCTTCTCCACATGGATGATGATTCGATTTGCACTCTTGTGCTTCATTAGAATTTTCCCAAATTCCTTGTTCAAATCAGAAACTGTTGCTTGAGAAAAGCAGAAAGTTGCTGAATTTCTGCTACTGATGTTTCTGATAATGGAGTCACCACTATATCAGAGTCTGGGTCTCGGTGCTGCGCTCTGAGCTGAAGTGCGCTGTTCATGCGCTCGACCTTGAGCGTCTTCCATTTTTGTAGCGATGTTAGCCTGCTGGCTGATCCGATCTATGTTTAATCACATTTGGGGATTCCTCACCCACATTCATTAATGCTTCAAATCTGTTCTCAAGATGTATAGGGGGTGGTAGAATACCAGTATTCACAAGCCTTGTCATAACCGAATCTGGGGTAGAGGATGCTACGTCAGCAATACGAGAAACTCGTGACAATCTAATGTCTCTACTGCCTTTGGGTCTCGCTCACTGTTTGTGCCATCGATTAGTGTGACAATAAGTTTCAGCATGTTCCTCTACACTTGGTATAAACTATTGAGATTCACTAGATTCATCGGACTCACCGGCTGTATGCTGAGGGGTCTGTGACGACGGTCTGCTGAGTGTTCTGCCTGTTTTGGAAATCCAGCAAGTAACTTTGTTTCAAGAACCGTAATCCTTTGTAGAAGTTTGGTACACAGTTATTGCTTGCAAAAACAGAATGGCAGTGCCGTGGGTATAAACTTGCAGATTAAGGAGTGGTAATATTATAATAAGATCCCCTTTCTACGTCACAGAGGGAGCAGGAATTTGAGTCTAAGTGCTCGTTTTTTCAGATGCTTGCAGAAAAGGCTTACCAAAAGAAAGTTACTGGGATAATCTTTTTCACATCTCCTGGTTTGGTGGATGCACTGGGGACCCAATTATAGCACTTAAACATGAAAAAAGTCAAATTTTCATAATATGTCACCTTTAGACTAAGTTTGATGATAAATAAATATAAAAATATATGATGATATTATTTTGATGATAAATAAATATAAAAATAATGTTATTTGTTATTCACTGAATAATAAAAATTCACACAATGTGCTTTTACAGGTTTGGGACACAGAACGATCAGATGGTACCATCTCTTTGGTTCACAGCTCCAGCATGCGGCAGTTTAACTGGGGCTACACTCAGTTCTCCCAATTTAACGCCGATGACACACTGCTGCTGGTGTCAGGGGTATACCTGGGCCCACATCACTCCTCTTCTGGAGAGATTGCAGTCATCAGCTTGGGTACTGACAGACAGCTGTTACAAACACCAACTGCACACACCCACTGTAAATAAATTTCTGATTGATGTTGTTGTTTTGGATCCGTAGAGAACTACACTCTGCTGTCCCGTGTGAGAAATAACCCATATGATGTGTTCGGCTGCTGGCTGAATGAGACTCACCTAATCTCTGGTAACCTGCACTGGATTGGCAACATGACCTCCTGCTCTGTGCTCTGGCTCAACAAAGCTTTCCAGGTCCAGATGTGTTCATTTCTCTAAGGTCTTAAAGTGATGTGCATAATGTAGTTGATGAATTGAAAAAAAAAAATTCCTACTGGCCATGAAATATGTTTTTCATTTAGTTAAACAATGCTTTACCCTGTGATAAAACAATGTTTTCTGTTCATTCCATAGACTTTGTCACAAAAAAATATTTCATTTTGGTTAATTAATTATAAGAATCTGTAGCCAAATTAAATTATGCCAATAACACACAAAAAACTAGCTAAACATCTAATGGGTATTGATTTATGTAGCTATTAGATAATAACTACTCACTCGGTGTTTCGCCTCTCCATGTTTAGGACATCGAGTCAGAAAATGTGAATGTGGTGAAGCGTCTGTTTAAGATCCAGAACATCAACGCCAGCACTATCCGCACAGTGATGGTGGCCCACTGCCGTCGACACGACTCTCCTGACCTCCTTCTGGACTATAAAGCTCAGTCAAAGGCTCAAGCTCAGCGGACACAGCAGCACCAGCCTCTCGTCTTTGATCTGGGAATCACAGACAGTGAAGAGGAGGAGGATGAAGATGAGGAGCGAGGAGAAAAAAGAGTGTCAGCACATCCGCCCTCATTTAACCCGCCCGGGATTCAGCATGTTATACATGTAATAACCATAGGGATCACTGCACCTACATTTTAAGCCACTCAAGATTTTCTTTTTAATATATATATATAGATATCATTCGGACTTCCATTGTGTTCCATTTTCAGTCGTAGACACATTGATCTTCTGGGAAAATGGGAAATTTTGTTTAATTTGTTTTCCATTTTTGAAAATTTTCTTCCGCAACAAAAGCATTGGATTGGATATAGTGCAAGTTAAAATCATTAAGTATTATGCATAGTGATTTTGGATGTGATCAATCGATGACTGCAAATATTCAACTTATTATCAGTGAAAAAAGATCATTTTATCAGCATTTATAAAACATGGAACTCTAATTGACCAGTGATTACTAAGTCCCTGTGAGTTCATTGTGCATGTTAATTGGGAAAAAACCATTTAAGTTTAGGGACAATTCTCTCTTTACTAGTTGCTTCTATCATGCATGTTGGTTGTTTATTAGTACTTTATAAATCACAACTAATGCCCTCTTTGCATAATGACCATGTTTTAGATCCCTTAATCCTACCCCATATCTAAAGAACAACTACTTTACTATAGTTACTACTACAAGTAACTATTAATAATTAATTATTAACTATTAATAATTATAATAAGCAGCAAATTAGGAGTTTGAGGCAAAAGGTATAATTAATAGTAAGAATTGATCCCCAAACTAAAGTGTGACCAAAATTGTTCATAATTTTTAATTAAAATGTAATAACTTGCTCAACTTCTGAAACAACTGCCACAAATGCAGCTGAAATTAAATATACAGCAATCAATATTATAGCAACAGATTAAACACGACTTTCAATAAGCCATGTTTTAAAAACATCTCTTCAGCTGTTATTGTCAGTTATATGTGCAGTTTCTGTATTTGCTGCCATTAGGGTCGTCAGAGCATAGCTGCTCGTGAACGAGAGTTGGAGACAAAGGTGGCCAGGTTGATGGGCAGCAGACGCACCAAAGCTCCTGATCCAAACCTGGTGTCTCCCTCAGCTCCTGGAGAAGGAGAGGACAAGACCTACCTCCTCTTCACCACCGGCAGCCTTACCTACTCGCCTCACCAAATAGGTGAGCACGCGCTTATGTCTTTAATGGGATACTGTATGAATGATTACTTCACCTGCTAATTCCATAAATGCCCGGATTTCTGAATTGCTGTGTTTGTTTGTTTCAGGCATCAAGCGGATAATGCCTGATCAAATGACGACATGTGGTCCTGTGTTGGGAGAGGAGCGCAGTACGGATGAATTCTTTGACTCACTTGATCATGTGATTGACATACACGGCCACATCATTGGCATGGGTCTGTCACCTGACCATAGGTGTGTGTTGTGCAGCGGTAGAGGACTAACTTTGGACTAATGCCGTTTACTCAGCAAGTTCATACAGCCTTTCAAATTCTAAAAAGAGAATCACTTTGTGTACAATATTATCTGTGGTGCTGTGAGTGATTACCAGGATGTTGCTCTTGTGTTTCTATGTGGTGCAAAGTCACAGTTTTCCTCCAGGGGGCGCAAGCAGGCTTAGAAAGCTTCATCATTTCATCTTATTAAGGAGCAGTAAGTAATATTGACAGCTAGCCATTAAAATGGGTACTGCAGTCCAAATTCAACATATTGGAGAGTGTTGTTTCTCCCGCCCCCTCTTCCTCAGACTCAGCAGTGTTTCCTAAATCTCTGGAAACATGTTATGGTATATTATTCTTAAGTAGAGTCAAAAAATGATATGCAGCACCTTTATAGGTACTTATAAAGTGTAATCATCGCAGTCTATTCATTTCCACTTAATCAGTCGCTACAATGTTTTAAATAAAATGCCTAAAAGGCCATGGAAATCATGGACAACAACTCCTGAAAACCCTGCTGAAATCAAAGCATTATCTTGGAAAATGGCAACCGTGTTTGTCTGTTCACAGGTACTTGTACGTAAACAATCGAGCGTGGCCAGCAGGCTGTGTGATCTCTGACCCCATGTCCCCTCCACCCATCGCAGAGGAGATAGACCTGCATGTGATTGATCTGAAGAGTCTTAGAGAGGAACGCCGCAGCCTTCGAGCCCACCGGGCCTTCACACCCAACGATGAGTGCTTCTTTATCTTCCTTGACGTCAGCCGAGACTTTGTCGCCAGGTAATTTACAGCTCAGCCACCTGTGCACATTTTATTCGCAGTAGTGAACTGATTTTTTGGCCTGTTAACTAGTGCTCCAAATAACAGATGTTTGGAATATAGTACATGCTATAAACCAGAGTAAAGATGCACTAGAAGTAATTTAATCTTTCTTATTAAATCAATTCTTTCACTGGCTGATACAACTCTGGTCTTGAACTTTATACTGACAAGCAAACGGCATGGGTGCAGCATCAGGAAAATGTTTTTGAAAAGCAGGCTTTTTTATGTTGTGGGAATCCCATTGAGTGGATTACATTTGTCAAAGCATTTGAGTGCTTAATAACAGGAATGTTTGCATGACTAATTAAGCTTTTAAAGGTCATTGTAAGCTTGTAATTACTGTACATTCAGGTTTTGACATGATGAATGCATATATAAAAGGGAACATGTTTTTTTTTTTTTCAGTCATATCAACAGTGCTAGATGTGGTAGTGATAGGTACCAGTAAAATATGGCTCCAGTGTTATTTAAGCCAATAGAAATGACTAGACGAGCTGAAATTCTGCACCAGAATATCAGCAAGAATTTATAAACTCAGGACAACACAATAATACAGCTAGGTGACATGTCTGATATTTTTCAGACCTTTTGATGATATATGTATCTATTTAGGCATTGGCTTTGAAATGGCTTTAAAGAGTAGTATTTTTATTTTCGTCCTTTTTCATTTTGTGCAAGAAGAGAATTTTTGGTGTAAACGATTCTCAAAAACATTTTAATTTACTTCATATACCATAAGTAGGATAATCATTTTAAAATCTATTTAAGGCTGGAATACACTGCATGACAGATTTCACAGAACATTGTGTGGCGTATGACTGGCACAGACTGATTTTTTTATTTATTGTTTTGCTTAAAATTACAATTCCATCAAGCCAGAGGGTGTCAAACATGTTTTCATTTGTCTCTCGTCTTTAAGAATAAATCGCAATATTTGACACTAAATAACGGTTCATTGAACTTAATTGAAATGGATAATTTAACTGATCCACAGAAATGAATTTGAACTTCCCAATTTCGTCCACGTTTTTGTCACAAATATCTCTCATACTTACAAGTTATCATGCATTTTAAAATCATGGTAGCATTCACAATATTGATTATTTTTATATCCTGAACAAAATAATATTGGGTCAAATGTAAATTGCCTTGCCTCACACAGACTAATACTACTAAATTATTTTTTGTACTCATCTGAACCATCATTAAATGCTTGACCAACAAAATATCAAAACTATTGAGTCGTCATAACTGCCCAAGAAGTGTTAATTGTCTAATTTATGTAATTGTCTGTGTAGCGGTGCAGAGGACAAGCACGGTTACATCTGGGACCGGCACTACAACATCTGCCTGGCTCGCCTGAAACACGATGATGTGGTCAACTCTGTGGCCTTCAGCCCAGCAGACCAGGAGCTGCTGCTGTCTGCCAGCGACGACTCCACCATTAAAGTGTGGCGCTCGCCACGCATGGTGCACCTCGCCGAGGCACCCCAGCACCCCCCTCGGCCTCGCAAACTGCTCTCCTCCTTGCTTGGCCGCAGAAGTGCTAATCTGAATGGTAAACCCTGACCTGGACCCTGGCGGGTGTAACGCAAGAGGAAAACACCACAGAAGGACACTCCATGAGCAGAGGGACACGTGAGGTCAAGAAACTGAGGATTCCACAGTGGTCTCTATGAGAAGAACAAGGATACTTGCATTCTTGTGTGACCCTTTTGCAGGATGTGCCGTGACCAACAGATAACTGGAAGATGAGAAGCAACAAAAGAAAATGGGCTCTTTGGAACTCTATACTGGTGAAAGATCGCTGATGCACATGAAAACGTAGGACACAGACATTAAGAGGACGTGTGACTTCAAGAGCACAGAACCAAGGATATTAAGGTCGCATTCATATATACGCGTCACGTGTGTAATTTGAAAGCCCATTTAACCCTGTCATAATGAATGAAGCACATCTGCACGTTTGTAATTTAAGTATTTTGTTGGCACCTTTTTTAGTAGATGTTATACAGGCAACCTGATGATCAGAACAAGGACATGGTCAAAGTATTTAAATCCTAACAGAGAAAAAGCTACGTTCTGCTACAATTTTACAACACAATTATGTGTCACGTGTTTCATCTCTGTTCTGGTGTTATGTAGAGGAGAAGTTTGATTTAACTTCATTACAGAATGACAATGCAGATGTTTACTCCTGAGCTACCCCATATAGCCTTTATTGAAATCAGTTGTATCCATTGTCCATATGGATTGTGTCATGCAGGTTTTAACGATCATACTATATTGAAAATGTAAAAATTCCAAAGAAATTCAAAGCCGCCTTGTTGAACTTTGTTTATAAAATCATTTGGTTTTAATAATGCACCAGTGCTGCACCTCTGTTATGATGGCGTATTTATTTTAGATTTATCTAGTATGACCTGTTCCAAGAGAATTTGTTTAGGTTGGACCATTAAAACTACCAAAAAGCTGAAGAAAAATAGCTCAAACACCGACCATTACATATTTATGTAGGTGAGCTTTGTGACTTCATAGCACTGAGATACTATGCAGCATCATAAGCATGGTTACCTCCCCTCCAGCACTTCACCTTTCTGTGTAATGAGCTCACTTTGTTTACCAGCATTAAATATTCAGCAAAAGTGTTCATTTTTGTTCTCAGATGTCATAAAAAAGTAACTCAAAAATGCTCCCCCATGCCTCACATACATGGTCTACATATGTGAAGCTCAGCTGTGATGTTACTCATGTATATGACTTTAATTTAATTTTGGTTCCTTAAGATTTTATGCACATCAAGTGATTTCAATTTGATCTCCTTGTAATAATGTAGTTTGGAGCATTTGTTTCTGTAGTTGTGAGAACATCAGTCGTTTTATTTTTAACGGACCTGATTCCCTGTGTGACGTTTGTTTGAGCTTGTGCATATGATTTTCCCATCTGCCCTTTGGCTATTTGACATCAGTAGATTTTGTACTGTGGAATGTGTAAAATTTGTTTGGCCCATTAAACAATTTCTCTTTTACCACCAGATGCAGTGTGAATTTTCCCACGTTTGTATTTTTACTCAAGACTAGGACTGGATTAAATATTCATAACTCTTTAGAGAACACATAAGCTGTTTATTGATGTTACAAATGGATATACAGCATTTCAAACAAACCATACAGCATTGAATATAGTAAGAATTATTAGATACTGAACCCGATGCACTGCACATATGACAGGAAAAGAAACAAGGAATTTTGCCACACATTGTATTATAGCTCTTTAGTACTGTAAATTCATGCTAATAAAATAGTGTATATTAATATCTAAACAAATACTAAAAATACTCACCACTTGAATGATCTGCTATATAATTGATAGATAAAATAGAAATAAGTAAATGACAGCTAAATAATAAAGAATTTAAATTTTAAAAAGTGTAACATTTATCAGATTTTTCTCTCTCGCTTTTCTCTTTTTCCTCTTTCCACCAAAACAACCATGTTTCCAATATTCCAAGTAACAAGTACTTGGAGTGTTATCTACCAGCAGCAGGATTTATACTGCATCTAATTCACCCTTTGACTCAGAAAACATGCTAACCTAGTGTATAATGATGTTACAGAAAAAATGCCGGTACCTTTTATAAGGGTTTGAAGCGGATTAAACATCTACATCTCTTATACTATGAAGCCATTTAATGCTCAAGCCCAAACAAAAAGAGCCGGACCCAAGATCAGATGATGTTTACAAATGGGCCAGTAATACAGTGAATCTATGCACTGGGTAGTCAAGATGTATTTTCAGTCCTGATAAGGTTTCTCACTTTTTCAAAGTGAGATTGAAAATATTGCAGCCTCATGCACATGCTGTATCCAAGAGCTTGTTTAAAAGAACAAACACTAATGATTCATTTCTATAAGCTGAATGATTCACACAGCTTCTCGAATAGGTTTCACAGGTTCTCTATTATTAAGCTAGTGAAGTTAGTAAAATAAAAGCAGACTGGTGACTTACATGTAGCTGTTTATATACTTGCACTATAGGGTTCAAGCCCCTAAACATGTTTAAAGATGCATTTAGCATCCTGATGACATCCCATATTTAACAGCATGAAAACAACTGCTACAAGTACAGTATATGCATAAAATAACCAAACCTTAATGTCACGGATATATTTATGGATATAAACACGGATATAAATGTCATATTTCTGTATTGCATACAATACTAAAAGAAGGTATAGTTAAAATATTAAAATATAATGTGTACTAATGTGTATTATATAAATATGTATTATAATAAATATTGTGTTTTAAATATTGAGTTATATTGAGTGTGGAAGTCTGTTTTGGCCCAGCCACTCAATCCAAATTCACACTATAATATTTTCTTTAAATTTAATTTATATTTCTCCAAATAAATAATATATAATAGTCATGGTTATTAACATTTATATTATATCCTATTAAATAGTTTTAGCTTCCGCAGCTGAGATTCAACTAATAATAATAATAATAATATCATCAATTATTATTATTATTATTGAGTAATTCCAGTGCTTTATAAGCCGGTGAGGTCGACTATGGCTTTAATAAATATGGTGTCATCTCTCAGATATGAGCTTTTGCCTGCCAGCTTGGCTAGAGGGCAGAAGAGAGGACAACCACTGGCTATGTTCATCTCACTGATGGGTCTCTGGAAGGATGTGGAGCTCACGTCAGGCCTAAAAGCATCAATGATGTGCTCTCTGTTGTTTTGGTCCAACAACATCAATGTCACCTGGAAGGAAAGAACATGAGAGTGCCAGGAATTACAATCCATGTGATGCCAAGCTCATGTTCTGAAAGCCTGTTTCACACTGGATTGCGTAAAGCAGTAAGCAGAGTGGAGGCAGCACAGGAGCTGTTTGCATGCAGAGCAGGAGCAGCATGCCTTCACACTGACAGCTGAACTGCAGTGTACTGCAAATACAGAGGAGTATCTTCCATTGGGTTTTTCAGGTGTTCTCCTCTGACCACGTGCTTTTATTGATGGGCAGCATATTTTGCTGTGATGCGAACGTGTTCCCTTCCTACTGTCCCGCACAGATATGCATATGACATGCTGTGTATATGTAGTTTACATGAGAAAAGTAATTTTTACGTTATAAAAGTTTTAATCCTTTAAAACAGGCCATTGAAGTTTGGTCAAAAACTCCTGCCAATGATGAGTTTTCATGCATTTTAATTTTGTTTTTTATTCACATATCAGTCATATGGTGATTGTGAAACACGGAACACCACTTTTTATGGTGAATTTGTTAGTTTTCATGGCAACTGAGGTCTATTTTAACCAAGAACAATGCACTGTGGCTTTAATTCAGTGTGAGCGGTGCAGCAAAGACGATCACAGCACTGCCACTTCTGCTTTGCTCCTGCTACGCCGGCTTTGCATGCGGTGTAAATGCTCTAACCTGTTAAAATAGGCGCAGAAAAAATATGCGCTGCTTACGCTCCGCTTATGCATGCGGTGTGAAACAGGCCTAAAAGTAGCGCTGGGACAATAAATTGATGCATCGCAAATCGAGAAATGATTCTGCATTGATTCTGAGATTTTCCGAAGGCATCGTGATTCTCTCTTGAATCGATTCTGAGCTTAGTTTTTAACACCAGATGGTACTGCGTGATTTAGAAATAGCCGTATTCTGCTTGCTTCCAGTTCCTTACACACGCACCACTTGCACAACCTAAAAATCCTCTGGCAAAGTTTCCAAAGGCTGAAGCGAATTACAAGGATGTTCACACAGTGGGCTGTGTTTACATTGATCTCACATAAAAGCATAAAAGCCGATGTGAAAGTACATTTAACCACTTACATTACTCAGCCAAACGTACAAGCGCTCTTCTTCATGAGTATTTGAGTGTGTGCCTGTGCGGTTAAAAACTAGCATAGAGCGCCATCTCCTGTTAAAAACTAAGCTCAGAATCGATTCGAATGAGAATCATAATGCAATTCGAAAATCTCAGAATCGAATCCACGAATCGCGATGCATCAATTTATTGTCCCAGCCCTACCTAAAAGATGGTGTAGTTAGACACTTCGCATACTTGGTATAAAAATAATTGTAAATTAAGCACAATTACAAGTAACTAACAATAAACCAAACCCTACAGCAAGTACATGTAGCTATAATTACATGTAGTGTAAATAATATTTCTGCTGAAGTGTAGGCCTACCCTGTAGTAACATCACCCTAAAATGGTAACGTCTCGTTATGTTACGTAATGGTAACATTACATACGGTAACCCTCGTTCCTTGAAGGAGGGAATGGAGACATCACGTCCCGTCGCCATAGCTTCTGTACCACCCCTGAGCGGCCGGGTTACCGGCTCGGCTCCTCAGCAAAAACCTGAATATGCGCTGCGAACCAGCTGCCTACTATACTCACGCTGTGATCAGGATGACCGACGAATTGGGATCTCACTTAGAGAGACCAATTCACTTAGAGTGTAAACTAAACGAGCCAATGCACACTGGCATGCAATTATTGCATCCAGCTGTCACTGATCACAGCGTGAGTAGGCAGCAGCTGGTGCAGCGCATATTCAGCTTTTCGCTTCGGAGCCGAACACGGTAACCTGGCCGCTCAGTCGGTTTGTACAGAAGCTCTGTGCGATGGACGTCTCTGTTCCTCCCTCGTGGAACGATGGTTACCATACGTTTCAGAGACGTTCCCTTTCAGTCGGTGTTGGATAGTGGATGGTCCGCGCGTCGCGTCACACGAAATGGGGATCCTACCAAAGGGCCACAGTTACTGCCCCTTCCAGTGTCCTGTGGAAACCTCCTGCGCCCCTACTTTTTGGAGCAGGCCAGGGCTTACCACAAAAAGACCAGCTACCTCTGCTATGGCACTACCCACTCAGTAAGACTGGATAACACTGGGAAAACGTACCCGTACCACTGGGAACAGGGACGTTGCGGAAGCCCCATCCTTCTCGAAGGAGGTTTCGGAAGCACGTACACATATGAACATCCGTTTAGGTGCATATGGAAGATTGGAGGTTATTGTAACCCTCTTGGAATGGCAGAATTCTGCTGGGGAAACACGGGCTCAAGGCTATACTGTGGAATTTACACATATGGGATCCACTCAGGTCTCTAAATATTGAACCCAGCCCTCTACTGGTTCTCACGGATTCATCGAGTGAGGGCCTGGCGACGGACGCTCTGCCACGTCTGGCTGTCGAGGGGATGGAGGAGCTCGACAGGGTCTACAATATGGACTCTCTGGAGCGGTTTTAGCAAGCCGACTCAAAGCCGGGGCCTCTCAGTGCTTCTACCCGTTTGAGGTGAGAACACAGGAGGATACCGGCTCCACACGAAGGCTATAGAATCTAGCGAATGTGTTAGGGGTCGCCCAGCCCGCAGCTCTACAAATATCTGTCAGCGAGGTGCCACGAGCCAGCGCCCAGGAGGATGCAACACTTCTAGTAGAGTGAGCTCGCAACCTGAATGGGCAGGGCACACACTGTGCCTGTTAAGCCAGGGTGATGGCATCCACTATCCAGTGGGCCATCCTCTGCTTAGAGACGGCATTCCCCTTCTGCCGGCCTCCATGACAGACAAAGAGCTGGTCTGAGGTCCTAAATCTTTGTGTCTACGTAGCATCTCAAGGCTCGGACGGGACAAAGCAAAGCTAGGGCTGGGTCTGCCTCCTCCGGGGCAGCGCTTGCAGGCCCACCACGTGATGCCTGAAGGGAGTAGTGGGAACCTTGGGCACATAGCCGGGCCGGGGCCTCAGGGTTACCTGGGAGTCAGCCGGCCCAAACTTTAGGCACGACTCGTCGACTGAAAATGCGTGCAGGTCCCCTACCCTCTTGATGGAGGCCAATGCAAGCAGGAGCAAAGTTTTCATTGACAGAAACTTTAGCTTGACTGTCTGCAAAGGCTCAAATGGGCCCTGCTGTATTGCTCTGAGCACTAGAGTCAGGTCCCAAGAGGGTATAGAGGGGGGCCGTGGAGAATTTAACCTTCTCGCCCACTAAGGAACCTGATGATCAGGTCATGCTTCCCTAGCGACTTCCCTTATACGGGGTCGTGGTTAGCAGCGATCGCAGCGACATGAGCTTTAAGGGTGGAGGGAGACAGCCTTGCTGCAAGAAGGACAGCACGACTCTGACCGGGCATCTTCGGGGGTCTTCTCGGTGAGAAGAACACCACTCGACGAACAGGTTCCACTTCAAGGCGTAAGCGTGTCTTGTAGAAGGTGCTCTGGCCGAAATGATGGTGTCAATTACCTCCTTTTTGGTCCAGGTGGGCCAGTAAGGCGCAACCAACAGGACCTGTTCCTCTTTCTCCCTGACCTTGCACAGTGTCTGTGCTAGAAGGCTCACTGGGGGAAACACATACCAGCGCAGGCCCCGCGGCCAGCTGTGTGCCAGTGCATCCGTGCCGAGTGTTCCCTCGGTCAGGGAGTAAAACAATTGGCAGTGAGAGGTTTCTGGAGAGGCAAACAGGTCTACCTGAGCGGCTCCGAAAACGTCCCCAAACCAGCTGAACCGTCTGGGGATGCAGTCGCCATTCCCCCGGGAGCACAGCTAGTGACAGCTCGCCGGCTGCCGCTCTTGTGCAAGACCAGGATGTTAATGGCACAAAGTGACTCATATGCTTCTTACCCACGAGGATTTGGGGCGAGTGCTACGGAGGTAGACCACCTTGCGGTTGATGGTACACAATGGTCGCATGTGTTGTCCGGTACGACTAGTACGTGCTTGCCCCCCTTTCGTAAAGAAAGGCCCTTTGGACAGCTAAGGCAAGGCCGCATGGCAGCAACTTAGGCAATTGCTATGTGCCAGTGCAGTTGGGGGCACGTCCAAACCCCCGATACTGCAAGCCCATCGAACGTGGCCCCCCAGCCGGTGACTGACGCATCCGTGTGAACCACAGAGCATGCCTGTAGACCTGTTCTAGGGGCACTCCTGCCCGGAGGAATGCAAGGTCTGACCATGGGGTGAAGGTTTGGCGGCAGGCCGGTGTTACTTGGACCCGGTGAGTGCCGCGTTGTCATGCCCACCTCGGGACTTGCGCATGAGCATTGCTGAAAAGCTTCTCATATGAGCAGCCCCCACAGCGTGACTGCCGCCGTAGCTGCCATATGCCCCAGTAGCCTCTGAAATTGTTTCAGTGGGACCATCATCCTGCTCTTTAATGTATTCAAGCAGTTCAACACTGACTGGGCATGTTCCTGCATGAGGCGTGCTGTCTGTTTCGACCCAGTCCAACTCCATACCGAGAAAAGAGATCTTCTGCGTCGGGGAGAGTTTGCTCTTTTTCCAGTTGACCTGAAGGCCCAACTGGCTGAGGTGCGAGAGTGCAAGTCCCTGTGTTTGCACAACTGATTCTGAGACTGAGCTAATATGAGCCAGTCGTTGGGGTAGTTGAGAATGCGAATGCCCTGTTATCTCATGGGAACAAGGGCTGCCTCCGCAACTTTCGTGAAGACACGGGGAGACAGGGACAGCCCATAGGGCAGGACCTTGTACTGATATGCCCTTCCTTCGAACGCAAACCGCAGAAATGGCCTGTGGCACGGAAGGATCGAAACATGGAAGTACACGTCCTTCAGGTCGATCACTCAACCCCTCTTGGGGACGGATGCATTGAATGATGCGTTTCTGCGTCAACATCCTGAACTGGAGCTTGTGAAGGGCCCGGTTCAAGATGCACAGATCCAAGATAGGTCTCAACCCACCACCTTTCTTGGGTACAATAAAGTAAGGACTGTAAAACCCCGACCTCATATCGGCAGGAGGGACCGGCTCTATCGCATCCTTCGCCAGAGGACTGCGATCTCTACACACAAGACAGGGGCATCTGCTGCCTTCACTGAAGTGAAGTGGACGCACCTGAACTTGGGAGGGCGCTGGGCGAAATGAATCGCATATCCGAGCCTGATGGTCTGACGGAGCCAACGAGACAGGCTGGGAAGTGCTAGCCAGGCTCCCAGAAACCATACAAGCGGGACCAGAGGAACCACAGACATACCCGCAGTGTGGCAACAAGTTGGAGCGCAGGTACTCGGACCCGGGCGTCTCGTTGCTGGTCCCGAACGGGGTCAGCGTGTGTGCACACTCACCTGTGTTCGGGCAGAGGGTGTGCGAGTAGTACGTTTGACCGCACTCTCGAACCGCCCACAGCTGCTCATTGGCGAGAGAGGAGGGTGAGTGTGATTCGAGACTGGCCTGTCCACAACTCCCCATCCCCTCTGGGGACCAAGAGATAGAAGAAACTGCTCTTTTGTCTAGGTTTTGGGTATCACTGACCGTGAAGTCAGTGGCGGGGAAAAAAGAAGAGACCCAGAGACCGCGCGGTGCCTTAGCCTGATGAACTTGCAACAACGCCATGGCGTGTAGGGCAGAGGCAGCCTCTCCACAGGCCGCATAAGCACTGCCGATCAGGGCCGACGAGTACCTACAGGCCGGGGAGGGGAGCGATGGCTTGCCCCGCCAGGTGGCAGTGGTATTTGGACACAATTGCATCGCAACCGTCCGCTCCACACCGGATGTAACTTCTGTAATACCCCCGCGCTGGGCCCGCCTGGGGTTGGCATCAAGGGTGGGGAGGGAGGACGAACCACTGGGGCGGTTTCTGGCAGTGAAAGGTGCCGTCAATGACCCAGTGAGCTCATCATGCACCTCCGGGAAGAATGGGGTGGGGCCCTGAGAACCAGCGCGAGCCACTCCGAGAAACCAATCGTCCAGCCTCGAGGGCTCGGGACGCAGTGGAAGTTCCCACTCAAGCTTGACGCTCTCGGCGGCCCGGTAAAGCATAGCCATCATTTCCGGATCCAAATCCGGCACCGCTGGCCGCCAGGTCATCCTCTCCAGAAAAGTCTGGCTCTTCAGGGGGAGGGCCTGAAAGATACAAGTGGTACCCCCCAGGAGAGTCCAGCCTGTTCTCTCGGCGGCTCCACTGGCTGCGAAGTACAGGAGGAAGGAGGAGCCCTCGGAGATTGGTTCCACGGAGGGGAATTCCTCACAGTCACCGTAAGACCAGTCCAGACGCTGCCAGAGTTGCACCAGCTGCCTACTTACAGTGGGTACGGAAAGTATTCAGACCCCCTTAAATTTTTCACTCTTTGTTATATTTCAGCCATTTGCTAAAATCATTTAATTAATTTTTTTTTTTAATTTTTTTTCCTCATTAATGTACACACAGCACCGCATATTGACAGAAATACACAGAATTGTTGACATTTTTGCAATTTATTAAAAAAGAAAAACTAAAATATATCACATGGTCCTAAGTATTCAGAAACTTTGCTCAGTATTTAGTAGAAGCACCCTTTTGATCTAATACAGCCATGAATCTTTTGGGGAAAGATGCAACAAGTTTTTCACACCTGGATTTGGGGATCCTCTGCCATTCCTCCTTGCAGATCCTCTCCAGTTCTGTCAGGTTGGATGGTAAACGTTGGTGGACAGCCATTTTTAGATCTCTCCAGAGATGCTCAATTGGGTTTAAGTTAGGGCTCTGGCTGGGCCATTCAAGAAAAGTCACAGAGTTTTTGTGAAGCCACTCCTTCGTTATTTTTGCTGTGTGCTTAGGGTAATTGTCTTGTTTGAAGGTAAACCTTCGGCCCAGTCTGAGGTCCTGAGCACTCTTTAGAAGGTTTTCGTCCAGGATATCCCAGTACTTGGCCACATTCATCTTTCCCTCGATTGCAACCAGTCGTCCTGTCCCTGCAGCTGAAAAACACCCCCACAGCATGATGCTGCCCCCCCCATGCTTCACTGTTGGGACTGTAATGGACAGGTGATGAGCAGTGCCTGGTTTTCTCCAAACTACCGCTTAGAATTAAGCCAAAAAGTCTATCTGGTCTCATCAGACCAGAGAATCTTATTTCTTACCATCTTGGAGTCCTTCAGGTGTTTTTTTTTTAGCAAACTCCATGCGGGCTTCATGTGCTTGCACTGATGAGAGGCTTCCGTCGGGCCACTCTGCCATAAAGCCCCGACTGGTGGAGGGCTGCAGTGATGGTTGACTTTCTACAACTTTCTCCCATCTCCCGACTGCATCTCTGGAGCTCAGCCACAGTGATCTTTGGTTCTTCTTTACCTCTCTCACCAAGGCTCTTCTCCCTTGATAGCTCAGTTTGGCCGGACGGCCATCTCTAGGAAGGGTTCTGGTCATCCCAGAAGTCTTCCATTTAAGGATTATGGAGGCACTGTGCTCTTAGAACCTTAAGTTCAGCAGGAAATTTTTTTGTAACCTTGGCCAACTGTGGCCTTTCCACAAGTCGGGTCTCTTGAGCTCTCCAGGCAGTTCCTTTGCCCTCATTATTTCATTTGCTCTGACTTCACTGTGAGCGTGTAAGTCGTATTAGACAGTTGTGTGGCTTTCCTACTCAAGTCCACTCAGTAATAATTCAGAACACAGCTGGACCAAATGAAGGTGTAGAACCATCTCAAGGATGATCAGAAGATATGGACAGCACCTGAGTTAAATATATGAGTGTCACAGCAAAGGGTCTGAATACTTAGGACAATGTGATATTTCAGTTTTTCTTTTTTAATAAATCTGCAAAAATGTCAACAATTCTGTGTTTTTCTGTCAATATGGGGTGCTGTGTGTACATTAATGAGGAAAAAAAATTAACAAATGATTTTAGCAAACGGCTGCAATATAACAAAGAGTGAAAAATTTAAGGGGGTCTGAATACTTTCCGTACCCACTGTATACTCTCGCTGTGATCAGCAACAACTGGATGCAATAATCGCATGCCAATGTGCATTGGCTCGTTTAGTTTGCACTCGAAGTGGATTGGTCTCTCTAAGCGAGATCCCAATTCGTCGGTCATCCAACGTGACGTCGAGAGTGACCGATTGAAAGGGAACCCAGAATACTAAGCCTTACTTAAAACAACCTCCACCACCTTAATTCTCCGTAATAGTCTATTGTACATGTAATATTCAATACAATACATTTATATAAACTGTAGAGTACAACAGAATAGCCACAACATTCAGTCCCTGCTATAAAAGTCTGCAACTCTGCATCAAAACAACACAAGTGGTACTGTGATGCTTTAGTCAGTATCACATCACTAAATAAAAGACGAAAAGGAAAGAGTAAGTAAAAGCCCAAAAGAGAAAGTAAAATAGTATCAGATCATTTACCTTCTGGCTAAAGGGCCACTTCAGCAATGCATCATATTTGCCCCTCATGACCACAAAGAAAAGAGAAAGATGAGTGCCCCGGCCTGTGCCGTCACCATTCAGGTAGAGTCTCAGACACATCTTATACCCATATTTACTGGAGTAGAACGCTAGAAAAAATAAGAAAAATGGTAAAAGCAGGGTCAAACATTTTTTTTCAGGGAAAAAATATTATTAAAGGTGACTAAAATGCTAATATGCTACTAAAATCAGCTTTGAACACTGAATGTGAAGAAATCCTTCCCAACAACTCAAAGACTCCCAAATATTTAAAACTGCTTCTCAGATTATTAATTAGTTTGAATTAACAGATTGAACTGAACTTTACTTTGACAAAAGACAAATAACATTGAGATTTTATTATATAAACATATAAAGATATAATAAAAATTAATTATATAAATTATACCAAGATTAATTTAAATTAATTGATATAATTGAAATTATTTAATTATATACTTTATCGCATTTATCAAGTGTGGCAGTGTTATACACACACACGTTGAAAAGTTTGAGGTGGGTAATATTCTCAAAAATCTACTTGAAACAATAATATTGTAAAATATTAACACAACTTAAAATAGCTCTTTTTATTTTGATATATTAAAATGTAATTTATTTTTGATGGCAAAGCTGAATTTTCAGCAGCCATAACTCCAGTCTTCAGTGTCACACAATCATTCTAATATTCTGATTTGCTGAAAAAACATTTCATATTATTATCAATGTTGAAATTGCTGTACTGCTTAATATTATTGTATGACACTCTGATGAATCTTTTTCAACATTTTAAACTGCGTGCAACATTATAAATGTCGTAATTTTGTATTTCTTACAACAAAAAACTTCCTCAACTTTTTCAGATGATAGTAAGCAGAATGTCTACGTTTTTCAGTAAATGTCAGATTGTCTAGAGAGACCCCAGGGCTCTTGAATGACACTACAAAAGTGAAAGTGAGCAGTTCTGGAAATAGAGGGAAGATCTAAATGTCATAAAAGGACCATGACTAGAGGTTTCTCAAACCTCTCCATGAAGTACCCCCAGCACTGCACATTTTGTATGTATCCCTATATCTGGCACACCTATTTCAGGTCCTGGAGTTTCTTCTAATGAGCTGATGAGTTTAATTAGGTGTGATAGATGAGGGAGACATACAAAATGTGCAGGGCTGGGGTACGCCAGGACAGGTTTGAGAACCACTGGTCTAGTACATAAACAATCTTCACATAAGCTTGAAAAATTTCCAAGTCAGGGCATTGTACCACAAAGGGTCAAGGCCCTCAGAATGAAACCCGACAAGTTGTACTTTCAATTTAACCTAGACCCTAGAACATTCTCAGGACACAAGTTAAGTTCAATCATCAGCATGTGATAACGGTGTTGAAAATAATATTCAATTATATTATTATATCGATTATTTTCATATAATCCCCCTTGGTCATAAAAATAAATAAATAAATATTTACAACAACATAGAAATATTAAAATACTAATAATAAACAGACTCGACTAAATGCAGGAGATGCTGTAAATCAAGCTTAACCTTGTATTGAACCTGCAACAGTCCTTTAATTTGATCTTAGCCTTACCAGGTGAGAACATGGCAGGTGCCCGGCCCCCCACTGCGTCTTGTCTGCGACGAGAGAAGTCTGCAATTTTCCAAATGAAAACTCCATCGTATGTACAAAACTGCAGCTCCCGCAAGGACTGCTCTGATTCTGCTAACTGCAGATCTCGCATGGTTAAAGTCCGTTCTAGCTGTCGCACCTTTAAGAGTCACCAAACACAAACGAGAAACATGGTTAAGAAACTGCCAAACAGCTGTTTGTTGTAATAATGTAATTAGATTACTACAACATTGTTGTAATAATGTAATTAGATACTAACAATTAAAGAATATAAATACACAATCCTTTATTCTGTGTGTCTTAGATTTAAGAAAGTTTGCGACACTGGTATCGACAAATTATCTTTGGTTCAGTGGTGTCTATGGTTCTATGATAATTACCATACACCATATAATAATCTATAAGTAATTCACATGACTCCAGTCCATCAATTAAGATCTTACATTTACATTTACATTTAGTCATTTAGCAGACGCTTTTATCCAAAGCGACTTACAATTGGGGGATACATAAAGCGATTCTTCTTAAAGAGGCAAACAGACACAGGAAGTGGTAGTAATACCAAGTTCTTAGACATTGTTCAAATAAGTACAAGCTAGAAAGAGAAGGAATAAACAAAGAGAGAGATCCTTTTTTTTTTTATGATGAAGTCAAGTAGCTTCGAAAGAGATGAGTTTTCAGCTGTCGCTTGAAAATTGTCAGGGATTCAGCATTCCGGATAGGGGTGGGAAGATCGTTCCACCAGCCAGGAGTGGTGAACGAGAATGTTCTGGAAAGTGATTTTGAGCCTCTCTGTGATGGTACCACGAGGCGTCGCTCACTAGCGGATCTCAGACTTCTGGAGGGGATGTAGATTCGTAGTAGTGAGTGGAAGTAGGCGGGTGCTGAGCCTGTTGCTGTTCTATTTGCAAGCATCAATGTCTTGAACTTGATTCGGGCCGCAACCGGTAGCCAGTGCAAGGAGATAAAGAGAGGTGTAACATGGGCTCTTTTGGGCTCGTTGAAGACCAGTCGTGCCGCTGCATTCTGAATCATTTGTAGAGGTTTGATTGTGCTTGATGGGAGTCCAGCCAGAAGAGCATTGCAGTAGTCCAGCCTAGAGATGACAAGGGCCTGGACAAGAAGTTGTGCAGCATGCTCCGTTAGAAAGGGCCTGATCTTTCTGATGTTGTGCAATGCAAACCTGCAAGATCGAGCGGTCTTTGCAATGTGGTCTTTGAAGGTCAGCTGGTCATCAAAGGTTACACCAAGATTTTTGACCGAAGTTGATGGGGTAATTGTATAAGAACCTAGCTGGATGGAAAAATCATACTGTCGAGTTGGAGTGGCAGGGAAGACAAGAAACTCAGTATTTGCCAGGTTGAGCTGTAGGTGATGTTCTTTCATCCATGCCGAGATGTCTGCCAGGCAGCCTGAGATCCGTGCAGCTACTGTTGGATCATTTGGTTGAAATGAAAGATAGAGCTGTGTGTCATCAGCATAGCAATGGTAGGAGAAGCCATGTGCCTGTATGATGGGACCCAGTGATGTTTTGTATATGGAGAAGAGGAGGGGTCCAAAAACAGATCCCTGTGGAACTCCAGTGACCAGTTGATGTGCTTTGGAAACCTCCCCTCCCCAGATCACCTTGAAAGACCTACCAGTGAGATAGAATTCAAACAAGTGAAGTGGAATCCCTGTGATGCCCATTAAAGAGAGGGCAGACAGGAGGATCTGACGAATGACAGTGTCAAAAGCAGCAGATAGATCCAGCAAAATAAGGACTGATGATTTGGAATCAGCTTTTGCAATCCGCAAGGCGTCTGTGACTGACAGTAGCGCAGTCTCAGTTGAATGGCCCCTCCTGAAACCTGACTGGTTAGGATCCAGTTTTTTGTTCTGTGAAAGAAACAATGATATCTGGTTGAAAAAAAACTCTTTCGAGGGTTTTCGCTATGAACGGAAGGAGAGAGACAGGTCTGAAGCTATCTGTAAGTGAAATGTTTAATGTAAGTTTTTTGAGCAGTAGGGTTATCCGAGCCTGCTTGAATGCATTGGGGAAAGTGCCTGTGAGGAGAGATATGTTGATATGTGTGAGTGGTGGTAAAAGTATAGGAGAGATTGCTTGGAGAAGGTGTGAGGTGATTGGGTCCAGAGGGCATGTTGTAGGATGCTGGAGAGGAGAAGTTTTGATACTTCTGTCTCAGTGAGGGACAGAAGAAATTGGGAGTTTTTTGCAGTGGTTGGTTTGGTTAAGTCCTGTGTGTGTGGAGCTGATAACTGACTACTGATTGTTCTAGTTCTGTCTGTGAAGAATGTGGAGAAGTCATCAGCTGTTATAGAAGTGGTAGGATTTGGTGGAGGGGGACAGAGGAGAGAATGGGAATGAAATCTTGTGGAATGAAAAGCTGTGTTTTTGTAATAACCATTCATCCAAGGTGTTTTTTAACTTTCAACCTTGCTTCCGGCTACAATCGAGATATTCTATCCATATTTATTGTGACAAGTCATCTCTTCTAATCAGAAATGTCAAGCACAAAAAAGCTCAAAATAAGTATGTCTGTGGATTTTGATGTGAGAGGACAACAGGGAATTTGTTTCTTACACTTACAGATTTGTTTCTTACAAACAAGCAGCCTTTCACATTACATTTGGTGGTATACGTAGGACAATAACTGATCGACTGGATTACTTGGTCATTTGGACTCTTATTCTGACAACACCCATTCACTGCAAAGGATCCACTCACTGGTGAACAAGTGATGTACAGCTAAATTTAGCAAAATCTGTTCCGACGAAGAAACAAACTAATCTACAACTTGGATGGCCTAAGGGTGAGTACGTTTTCAGCAAATTTTCATTGTTGGTTGAACTTTACCTTTAAAAGGACAATTTCTGTCATCATTTCATCCTAATTTTTGGTTAAACTACTCTTTTAACTCAATAATCAACTGACCAAGTCTTGAATGGTCTCCACTTTATATCCCATGTGAATGAAGACTCATGGCAGAGACAGCGAAGGCTCTTCTGCTGGAGGAGGAAAAACACGCGCTCGTGTTTCACAAATCAAAGCAAATCTTGCTAACAACTGTTTTATAGTAGCTTTTTTTTTTTAAATACAAACTGACTTTTAAAGCTATTAAATGTCCCATACTGTACACCTTTCTGGAGTTTTATTTGAGGTTTTGATGTCCTTAAGAATATATATTTGCGGTATAAGTACCAAAAAGCATTTCAAAATATATTTTTACAGCACCTTTCTCAGGAGCTCTGCTGAGAACAGGTCGAATTTGGCCAGACTAATTAATATTCATGAGCCTCTCTTCTGATTGGCCTGTTGTTTTCTGAGTGACGCACGGCCAGGCCAACCACAGGTAACTAGGGTCAGCGATGTCACAGCGCTAGCTGGAGGCGGCCCATTCCAACCAGCGCAGGTTCGGCTACATGAGGAGCTTAAAATATCATCTTGTTGTGATGTTGGGTGACAGAATCGACGTAATACAGCCTCAAATTAGAAATTTGATCGCATATCTGCTGCCACTGCCAGACAAAAAAACCGACGACAGCTGTGGTTAAACGCGATAAAATGAGCAGACTGGACAGAAAGGATCGTCAAAAATCGCACGCTTTTTATCAGAAAAGGTTCAATAAAGTATTGTCTTTTGTTGTTATGGGCGCGTCTACAGATTTCTTGCCATATGTCTATGTTTCTTGCATCTCACACTATGTCGTGTATGAAATAATGTCTGTGTGCATGTGTGTAAAACAAACTGACGATTTATATATAATCATTTGTAATTGTATATACATTGTTGTGATTAATTGTGGCTGGAACAATAGTGTAAAAATAGTTTCCTGCTGAAATTAAAATGTATATACATCTTCATCATGACCAGATAGACACGGTGAGTTTGTCTTACTATGATGTGAACTTTACAATGTTAGATGTGAATCCACCTCATAGGTACAATCCTGTCGTACTCGTCCATCCTTTGATAGTGTACGGTACCGGTCGGCCGTCTGTTTCGTGGTTAAAGAACCCCTTTTCCGACTGTTTCCGCTCGTGTTGTCCTTGCTCAGCAAATGGCATGGACGCGATGTTGTTTGGGGGTTTGGCAAAAGGAGTATGGAATTACATTTCTGCCGAAATTCTGCAAAAGGGCGTTTTGCACTGCGCGCAACTGATTTTTTTTGTGAAAAAATGTTGTCTCGCAAAGAAGAAAGTATTTAGAGCATACAAAAATCAATTTTGCATTTAAAATACGTTTCTGGATGTGTGCAGACTTCTTTTGCACGTGCAACGTTTCACTAGCTTGCTCACCCGATGCCCCCCTCAGTGCTCGCTAAATGCCAACAGCTCGCTTGCGCAACACAGCACAGCGTTACAATGTGCCATAATTCCAGCCAATCAGAGACCGAGGCTGCTAAATTGTGATTGGCCTCCTTGACAACCAATCACAACATTTCTTACATTACCTCGACAGCAGAAGAGGAAAAATACAGTGCATGCATAATTATTAGGCACGTTGATATTCTGATTATATTTTTTTCCAAACACATTTTACCAATTCCAAACTACTATCATTCTATTTAATCACTTATAAGCTTATATTATTGTTCCTGATGGCTGAAGTGAAAAACGCCTTATATTTCAGGTGTGCATCATTATTAAGCCTGTTACTTCTACAATAATCTCGAGATGGACGAAATGACTCCCAAAACTTACTGCCAGATTCCCGGAAGAAAATTCTGTCACACAGTTGGTACACGAGGGGTGGTGCTGGGTCCTTCCCACTCATCTGTCTATACAGCATATTATATATTATATATTATATATATATTTATTATATATATATATATATATAAAATCAGTTTTCAAGCATTTTACTACACTTCAATATGTTATTCTTATTAAGTAGGGGTAATCTTTTAGGATTTTTTACCCAAGCAAAGCCTCTGAGAACCTGACACCTTGAACTTCTGGAGACTCCAGGTAGTTTGCAGTTCTGGAAAATGGTGGTGCTGGAGACTAAACGGTTCCTGCACCGTAAATTTACCAGTGTTGATTTTCCAGTGTTACAAAAGTGTTAAAATAAAGTGTTGTATCAAAACTGAACAGAAGGGTCTAACACAGAAGTCAGTTTTCAAATAAGAGTTGGTGGTCATTTTAGGTAGTTGTAAACGTTAACTCTCGTTCAGAGTTAATCAAGCCACACCTCCATTAACGTGCAGATTAGACGTCATTTTGATCGAAACAGACCACATGCGGACGCCATTTTACTTCAATGGAAGAGTGGTGGTAAGTCTGATATTTTAATGTTATAATACGGATACAGACTGTAAATTGATTCTAAAATTTATAATTTGTCCTAGTCTTTTCTAATTTTCGATCACAAATAATTATAATAATGAATAACAAGACCGCCAACTGTCATGCCGCTTTATTAATAAATTAAAGCTTTGAATATGCGTGGTTTTGTCTGTCATCTCATGTCGCACACAGCAATCATTTTTATTGACTAAAGTCTGATCGTGTTCTTTTCAGAACGACTCTAAAGTCGCGCGCGCCATTTTATAGGCGAACTGTGGCGCGTGAAATTTCTGCAGTCTTCTAATGTTACCAGAAAATGTACGTTATATATCAAGATGGTCATTGGTCTAAAACAGATTGATCAGATTTTGTTTTTAAGATTTGGCTTGGATTTCTGCTGATCGTTGACCATGCTTCCGAGACAGTCATGGTTTTGAACTGTGGTAACTTAATGATACGTTTTTAATGTCAATGTTTGAGCAGCGTATATAATGTGTTCGTTTTAACAAAGTCGTGGAATATGGGTAGAAATATGATATAAGGCACAGGTATCCGTAGTGCTGAAACGATTAGTGGACAATGTCGACAGTCAACAGATATTTTTTATGTAAAGGCCTAATGTAACGTAACTAATATAAGTATCGGCAATAACGAGGTTTGACCAACTGTATTTCAGTCTTTCCGGATACAATAGATGAAGGCGCGCGCGCGCTTATTTAGAGTGCAGGAGGAGGAAAGTTTGCACGGAGACGAAAATGGTATCATTTCTCAAAGGTTCGCGTTTTGTCTTGTAAATGAGGGGTTATAACAGATAAAAAGTTTCCCTATTTCGATGTAATTTGTCTTTGCTGTTTTTATATTATGAAAGTTTTGATGTTTATTTTTTATTTTTTACACAATCTTGTTTCAAATGGAGTCTAAACCAGTAAGACGTGTTTCTTCCTCTACAAGCCAGGAGTTCAGATGCTTAATCACAATGATTGTCAAAGCACAATTTCGGAATCAGAAGAAATTCATAAAAATCTCAGAGGCATGCTTTGATTTATTTCTAGCAGAGGGTGAGTGATATGTAATATCTTAATAATTAAATCTATATGTTTTTATAGCCTTATGTCAAATTATGAATAAAACTTGGACTAAAATTGGTAAATATTTTTTTGCAGTGAAAGAGAAGTTCTCAATTCCAGACAACCTTGCAGTTACAGTTACAGATGAAACTGGTACAGAGGTGGATAAAGACGTGTTTCCTGATCTAATGACCACCAGTGGGTTGGTTTTCGTCATAAATGAATTGACTGACATTGGTGAGTGAAAACAGAGGAGTTGCTGAATGATGTCATCTGTATCCCAATTGATGAATGAATGCTGATAGTGTTTAATGTGTTCAGTATTTTAAATATTGTAGGTAATGGTGGTGTATTGTAGCAGATGTGTGGGAAAATGTATTTCAAAGAAAGTAAACAAATGGCAAGTTTCATATTCAATCTTTCTATTTCAACAACCAATGTCCTGGACTAAAAGTTCTCAGAATTAGTTTTCTAAATGCAGTAATAATAAAGACTAACATGACATCTAATAACCCCAGTTTTAACCTTAACAGGATCTTCCACACCTCAATCTTCAGTCAGCTTAGATACAGATACACTGTCTCTAACTTCAAAAAGCAGTGAAGAGAGTGACTGGTTTAGTCCAAAACGATTCAGAAAGGATGATGATGATGAGGCATCACAAAGATCACAGGCCAGAGATGTGAGTCCCAGTAGCCTTACACAGACACTGGGGGTTTTACTCATCATAATATTCAGTTTCATTAAGGTTTTTTTAAATTATTTTTTTTATCCCCATGTATAATGCTGATCTTTTTCAGATTAGGGTCATATTTAAGGGTAATTTAGATATTACTGCATTATCTTCTCTCGTAATAGTATCTGTTAATATTCCTCTTTTTATAGCTGATAAAACAAATTCTACAGACAAGACCAGGTGGAGGAAATGTGCTTAAAGAGTATGAAGATACAGGGACAATTAGTGATGACACGAGGAAAGTGATGGTGAACATCTTAGTTGCACACATGATGGAGACAGAAGGGTAATTATAAAAATATAATTCAGTCTTGCATTATTCAGTTTGTTAGTGATTTTGACGCTATATAGATTGTGAAGTATATAGATGTAGTTGGGTGCTACTTTCTAATTTGTTGTATTTTTCTGAAAGTTACAGTTGTTTAATTAAATGTTCTTAAACATTTCCTATCAGCGTAGAGTAACATTGAGTTTTCCCATTCTTCAGAAGGGTCCCACATCGACTTGCCAAACAGAAGTATGGTTTGGGAATTATCACCTTGTTTCCCTCACTCAGAGATCCCCAAGGGAGGACTGGATATGTAAGTCATTATCACTGATCAGAACATTCAATATTTTGTGCTCATTTAGAAATGTCTTAAGATTAGGGCTGCACGATAAATCGCATGCAATATTTAATGCGCATATTGTCAGTATATGTTTATTAATGTTCATATATGATCATGGTTTAGCGCAGCTTGTCAGTGAACAATGGCTCTGTGTAGTAAATGCTCCTTCATGTGAAAGCACACACGTGGAGATTTACAGCTGATTACAGAACCGCCTTTACTGATGAGATGCGTGTTAAATATTGCATGTGATTTATCGTGCAGCCCTACTTAAGATGTTGTCATTTTTAATGGAGGGTTACATTTAGAATTTGTGTCATTTCAACAGGAACATTACTATGATGGCCAAAAAAACACTGGATTCTTGTCATGGCGTACAAAGGGGGACAAGACCTCCTGGAAATAAGGATGATCCAAAAACAGAAGAAAAGGGAGGTCCTTTGCTTGACAGACAGCTATGTTACCAAGAACATCAGCTGGATAATGATCAAAGTGTAGAGGCCATCTCTTTGATGAATCATACAAGCGAACGTGAGGTCATCATGCAGAAGATGAAGGCAACGTTTGAATACAGACAGCGCCTTGTCCATGATCCAGAGGGATCCACCACCATTCTCTCAGTTTTCCCTCGATTCCTGGACACTAAAGGATTGGTATGGATTTTTTCTTTCCTTTTTTACAAAAATGTAAATGTTAGGTTCAGAGAACTGTCAAATGGTTGTTGTTTAAACTGACTACATTTAGCTTGTCAATATATTATAATTTCTTTACGTGTTTTCTTCAAACTGCTTCAGATTCTTCAGGACTTTACACTCCTCTTTGGGTCAGAAACGGCTTCCAGACTTTTGGAAAGGTGGCAAACTGTTTTCAAAGCAAAGGTTGTCAGACTAGGAGAAACCTTGACTTCCACTCCACTGCTGAAAAGATTACTGTCATCTGCCAAACAGAGCAAAGAAAGCAGCGAGGCACAGGATTCCCCAGGTGAAACTTGCAATGACTTTGCAGTGAAATTATACTATACATAGTTATTTTTGTGTAGACATTTAACAATGTTCTGTGTTTTTCAGAATGGGACAGTGATGTATCATCCTTCCTTCTACTTTTGCATCTCCTATCACCCCAGGCTTCAGGAAGAAAGAAAATCCAAAGGATCAGTATTTCACAGGCTATTGACCATCTGGTGGTGTTTCACAAAGTAGGTAACTGGTACACTGGTGCCAAAATACAAGGGCTATAAGCGTTACACTTTGAATTGATTCAGTAATTTCTTCATCTTATATTTCACTATTAGATAAACTGTAAAATGTTAATATAGTAAGTTGATCAAATTAATCTAAATCTGATCTAAATCTAAATTGAAATTAACAGTTGTTCGGTGCATGGCCTGTTTTGTTTTGGAGTGTTTCCCGGTCTTTACGATGTACAAATAAACTAAAAAGTCTAAAATAAATGTTAACTGATAAAGCTGTATTTATTAATTTATCATTATTATTGATAGACTTAATTTTTTTCCCCCATTTAGGCATGTCGGAGTATCCAGGAACACCTTGAGCTGGAAGAGAATCGTCAGCCATACATTCTTGCCTCAGGGAGCAGCAAGGAAGCCATCAGTCACTACTTCATTGTGGTGGATAAAAAGCTCATCCCCTGTCAAGAATCCTCTTCACTGGCAGCCATTGATGAACTCTTCAAGGTTCATTTTGTTTTCAGCCTCAGTTATGATCCTCCACTCAAAAATTTGTACACTTTTCTCCAGACTACAGTGTACAGAATTGATGTTGGCACCACAAGTGAGAGCCCAAGAGTAAAGGAGCTCAGAGCTAAGTTTTTGAATGATGTTTAGATGCTACATCTGTAAATCACTGTTTGCTACAATAGCTAAATTAATTCGGCACCTAAAACTTGTACATGGTTTATATCCTGGTAAGAAATTTGATCTGGTTTGTGATCAGGATGGTTGTTCCTTGCAATTTAAAAGTTATGAAGGGTTTAGAAAACATTTAACTAGATTTCATTTTAGGGGTGTGGCATCAAGCAGTGGAATTGTATCTCTACAAAATCAACAAGCTCCAGATCTCAATGAAACCGTGTCACTTGTTGTGTCTGACACAGAGCAAAGATCAGATAATGATGCGAGTTTGCATGAATGTTCTTCTGTTTCAAGGGATAGTTCGAGGGAAAGGTGTGCATCAATAATAGCCAAATTACAGGGTAACGGTGTTGCAAACAGTGTAATTATGTCAGTTGTTGAAAGCATGGAGGATTTTGTTAATGATTTCCATACAAGTTTAAGGGAAAACACTTTAAATGTTGTGCCTGTTGACAGCACAAGTAGAAGTTCAGTTGAAGAAGTTTTTAGTAGTTTTAATAATCCATTCTCTGATTTTAATACCGATACAAAATTGAGAAAATATTTCAGTGAGAAATGGGGGGTTGTTGAACCTATTGAAATACACTTATGTGTCAGATACGATTCAAGAAGAAATAAAATCTCTGGAATGTATGAACAGACAACAGTTAATGACACTTTCATATATATCCCTCTTCTGAAGACTCTTGAGTTCATTTTTAGGAATGATAATGTGTGTAATCTTATCCAAGAGAAACGGCAAAGTGACATGTATCGAGATTTTTGTGATGGACAGTATTACAAAAAACATCCTTTGTACTCCATCCACAGCAATGCACTTCAAATCCAAATTTACTATGATGATTTTGAAACCGCAAACCCATTAGGATCTAAAGCAGGGATTCATAAACTTGGCTGTTTATATTTTGTACTTCGTAACCTGCCAGCACACATTAACTCTTCCTTAATGAACATACATCTAATTTCTTTGTTCCATTCTGAAGATGGAAAAAAGTATGGCATCGACAAAGTACTTGCCCCATTGGTTGATGATGTGAAAGTACTTGAGCAGAAGGGAATGACGGTGTCATTTTCTGAGGAGCCCATCTTTGGTACTATTGTGCAAATTACGGGTGATAACCTAGGTCTAAATAGTATTCTTGGTTATGTTGAATCTTTTTCTGCAAAACATTACTCCAGACTCTGTCTCACTGACAAGGTGTTAGCACAGGAAGTATTTAGTGAGGATGATCCACGGGTGATATTGCGTAATAGAAATCTAAATGAGGAGCATTACAAGTATCTTGCTGACAACCCCAATGAAAACTCCTGTTATGGTGTTAAAAGAAATTCTATACTCAATACCTTGATTTACTTTAATGTATCTGAGAACTTTGTGCTGGATATTATGCATGATATCCTGGAGGGAGTTGCGCAGTATGAAGTGAAACTGCTTTTTGAATATATGAGTTGCAATCTAATTTCTGGCGATTCCATTCCTCAAAGATTGTATGCCTTCAACTATGGCTTTTTGGAAAGAAATAACCGCCCAACCAAGGTCAACCTTCAACAAGCAGGAAACAACATTGGTCTCAATGCAAGTCAGACATTGTGTCTCATTAAGAACATTCCTCTCATATTTGGAGATGTAGTCCCAGAGGGAGATAAACACTGGCATTTGATGTTGCTGCTCTTACATATTGTTAATATTATCTTTTCTCCTTGCATCTCTGAAGGAATGATAATATTTTTGAAGCATCTGATAAAAGAGCATCATCAGTTGTTCAAGGATTTGTATCCTAGGAATCTAATTCCAAAACACCACCTTATGATTCACTACCCTGAATGCATCAGACAAATTGGCCCATTGATTCATGTGTGGACAATGAGGTATGAGGCAAAACACAGGTTTTTTAAGAGAAATCTAAAAAATTTCAAAAACCTGACCAAATCACTTGCAAAAAAACACCAGCTAGCCATTGCGTATCACTGGGAGTCCTGTACTATCAAGGGTATTGAGTCTGGCCCTGTTTCAAATGAACTGTTGTCTGACCTTATAAACTGTGATTTTATTTCAGAGCAGCTCCAGATTGATATCTCTAGCGAGGTAATGGTCACACCGTGGGTAAAGTGTCATGGTACTGAGTATCGCAGTGGTCTTGTTGTTTGCTTAGATTTTGTTGATGATGCACCTGTTTTTGGAAAGATTGTTAGAATTTTTATTAAGGATGGAATTTATTTTTTGGCATCGTGTATGGAATCAGAGTTTGTTGAACACCTTCATGCTTTCAGTGTTGTTGAACAAGAGCACAGTCTTGTACTAAAAAAACCTGAGGAATTGATGTACTACAAGCCATTTGATTTACAAATGTCCTATGGCAATGACAGTCTTTTTTACATTGTTGTGGACTGTTATCTGTAATAATGTCATGGCATTATGGTTTCTTGCTCTGTGCTGAAATAAAGTTTTGAAACCGTAACAGAGTGACGTTTTCTTCATAGTGAATTTCTAGTTTATTTTACAGTTTGTTTGTTTTTTAGTAGGTAATGCAGAACCATAATAAGAAAGTAACTCCCAAAAAGGTCTTCTATCAACACCAGGATGGTGTAACTTTTGACTCTTATAAAGTTGAGTATATTGTGATTTCCATTTTTCCAAAGTGTCAAGTCAACACCGGAATAGTGTAGAATTTTAACTCTGCCAGTGTTTCCTACAAAGCTGCACCCAGCTCTGTAACAGTGTTGTTTTTATCTGCATCGGTGTTAATATTTCACTCTCTTAGTGTTCATATTTTAACACTGTGTTGGTGTTGCATGATGCAACACTTTTGAAAGTGTTAAATTAACACTTTGTGGGTGGTTCTCATATATACACTTTCAAAGTGTTGGAATTAACTCTCATGGTGTTGTTTTCCGGATTTCAAATTTACTGTGTGGTGATTTCACACCTAATTCTTCATATTAATTCTTTTGCAGTTAACATCATCTTTTCTTCTCCACATGTTTTTGACTGACCCTGCTGACACACTGAGCATTTTGCTGTCCAATGGTTATGCATTCACTTTGCAATTTCTAGTATTGTATTAGTTTTTAATATTTCTCATGGGCATTTAATATTTTTTTACTTTCAGTCTGAGTTAAATCTCCTTTTTGGCTCATTTTATCTGTAAAAGAAAATCTGCTTAATAATTATGCACACCTGAATATAAGACATTTTTCACTTCAGCCTTCATGAATAATAATATATCAATTATAAATGATTAAATACAAGATTAAAAGTAGTTATTAAGATTGATGTGGTTTAGATTTGGTAAAATGTGCTTGGAAAAAAATATGATCAGAATATCAACGCGTAATAATTATGCATGCACTGTATTTTTCCTCTTCTGCTGTCGAGGTAATGCAATAAATGTTGTGATTGGTTGTCAAGGCAGCCAATCAGAATTTAGCAGCCTCGTCTCTGATTGGCTGGAATTATGGCACATTGTAACGCTGGGTTGTGTTGAGCACGCTAGCTGTTGGCATTCAGCGAGCACTGAGGGGGGCATCAGGTGAGCAAGCTAGTGAAACGTTGCACGCGCAAAAGAGAAGGTCTGCCCACATCCAAAAACGTGTTTTAAATGCTAAATTGATTTCCGTGCACTCGAAAACTTTTTTCTTTTTTCTTTGCGAAACGAACATTTTCTCCACAAAACACAGATCGCGCACGTGCAAAATGAACTTTTGTGAGCTCAAAATATGATCTTTCGCGCGCAGAATTGTGGCAGAAATGTAAGCCCATAAATGATGTACTGTGGGCGGTGCTCGGGGTGGTGACTGAAGGCGGTGACTGTCTAGTTCTGACGTCAACTTTTTACGGAAGTCACAATGGTTCGTGAAAAATAGCTAGAATTTTAAGCAGGCTGTGTGAATTTTACTGTGGACTGACTGTTTTGAAACTTATATGGTAGTTAAATAGTCCCTAGACCTCAGTAATCGTGAAAAAAGCCAGGAAATTTCAGATTTGACAATATGGGACCTTTAAATCAGAAGGATGGTTTACCCAAAATTGAAAACACTGTCGTCATATACACACCCCCATGCTGTTCCAAAACTGTATGACTTAGTTCTTTCCATGGAACATGCAGAGCTGTGTCCTGCCCGAATGTACCGCACCAACGCTTAAGGGAAAAATACCATTAGGGGTATAGTGTGCGCTTAAAGCAACAATTTTGTAGCTTTTTACCTGTAAAAGTTTCATAGTAGTACCTTAAGGATACATATTACTAATCTAAGGCACCAATATGCACCTTTTAGGTACATCTGTTGCACATTTATCTAAAAGGGATGTTTGAATATTCAAGATTTATTTTAAAAAACAAGGCATTTAAAAAGATTTTCAGTGAATGATTTAAATTTCAGTCAGTTACTCGTATCATAGTTTCAGAAGTCGTACAGACCACTGTATATTGCTTTTTGTTATTTTTGGAGATCTGCCCCCCTTCACTTTTATTATACTGAAAGTTCTCCAGAATTTCTTATTTTGTGTTCCATGGAAGAAAAAAAAAGCATACATTGTTTGGTACTACATTGGGGAGAGTAAAAGATGACAGACAAATTTGTGTAAACTATCCCCTGAAGTAAAATGTTACACCAGCATATCATAAAACAAGATCGGTCAATACGTCATAATGTGTTACCTGCTAGGTGAGAGCCTCGCATCATGCTCTGACACATAGCAGAGCATCAAAACCATCTCTGCTGTCCGAAAGAAAAAAAAAATCCTATAAATCCAACTTAGCGAGCGTTTTATCTTAACTATTTAAGTGTATAATTTTCTGCAAAGTGTGCATAGTACCTTGTTTGACAAGTTATCTATCTTTTCCTGATCTAACCGATGTTGACAGGATAGTGCCTCCAGGGTGAGGGCCGAGCGCTCCACCTCCCTGTTCAACACACACACTATGTTCTCCAAAGCTGTGACTTTCTGCTGTACACCAGGACCGCCTCCTCTTCCTGCATTATGGCCAGCAGCATGAGCCCCCGCTGGAGATGCATCTTCAGGTCCGCGATACAATCCCAGTCCGGAATCTTCCTGCAACTCTCCAGCACCCTCGGCCCGCAGGCGCTCAGAGGACAGCACGGCTAGCATGAGACGCAAATGTTCCGTCATGCTGGTCTGCTCATGCTCCTGCTGCTTACCATTGTCAATCTATGCAAAAATATTTATATTAGTACTACATTAAAAAGGGCTGCATAAAATTATGTAAAAGCATTTCTTTGATATTAAAATTATTTATTCATTTATGTTGAAAAATGTCCAGTGGTTACCAAGAGAAAGAAAGGGTTAAACATAATTGAAGCAAGACACTATTAGCACACAATTCTCACGATTAACTAGTTGCTTATTAGCATGCCTTCTTGAAAATCAAATGATTTTAGTTGTTATATAATAATTAAATGCTTTTGTTAATGTTGCTGCTATTGAGGTGTGATTCGGGTAAGAATTGGGGGCAGGTTTGGTTGTATGGGTAGGTTATTATTAGTTGTGGGGCAGGGTCACAGTGTATGGGGATCACTTTGTATTACTAAGAAGGGAAAATGTAGTATTTTGTAATGTAAAGTATTATATTAAAACAAAGTTTGTGAAGTGCTAAAAATTACTAATTAAGCTATTTTTAACAACATTTATAAATGTCAAAAAAAAGAGCATTATGTAATATGTAAACTTAAGTTGAATGACATTTCTTAGCATTCAAATTCATTACAATAAAGATTTGTACTCATATAATTTCTGTTAAAATCATTTGTAGATTTTTTTAAGTTGCAGATCATAAGAATTGAGCATTTCATGATATTTGGAAGCATTTTGATTTTAAGTTACATATTATATGTTTAATCATTAGGTAATACGTTCTTTAGCAAACAATAACAAGCACATTAGCCCGTCACACATACAGTCTTTACTGGTAAATTACCATTAAGAGATCATGGACCTTTTCAAAAATACCTGTAAAGTGTCGTTCTGTGGGGGCATTATACCATATGAGAAGTTTAACATTACCATAAATGGTGACGCTTATGGGCTGTGGCGTTGTGTTGAGGGTGGGGATGGGGCAATGAGATTACTGGTAGAGCATTTTGAAGTTCAGAACATGTACCGTCGCTGACTGGCGACTCTGGAGGACCATTCAGAGTCAGTGAAAATTCAAAATTCCATCAATACCATTCTGGGGATGACGTATTTACTCCATGCTTTGTAGTCCAGTCTAATATGTCGTCTCTGGCAGTGTTCAAATTGTGTCAAAGCTCCCTCACTCAACTAATTTAATTAGTTTGGTTCTATTTTAGAATAGCATGGGAAAGCAAAGCGTGAACTGAAAGACTCAAAGCGATCCCTTTTCTAATATGGGACCAATTATTTCAAGGCTTTGGTGCAAGACGTATGAAGCATTTCAGAACAGCTAACAGAGAGTAACAAGTGACCCCACAAATGAATCTAAATAGCTTTCTGATGGCCAACTGATAGCGTGTCGCTCGCTAACGCTGTGTGGTGGGAGGGACACTAATTTCTCAAGAAGCTAATTAACTAAGCAACTCCGAAATGCTTGGCATTTTTCTATGCTCCAAAAAGGCAGTAGATCTCCTTTGAACAATAATTTCTTAAACAGCCTCAATTCTATTCTGAACTTAACTACATTCATGATAAACAAATACACACCACTGCCCTGCAGCCAATTTCACTGAACTGGCACGCCAACTTAGACTTTGCACAAGACTTGATGTGCTCTTGAAACTGAAAAAAAGAGGAGGGAAAATCAGAGAAAAAAGTCAACACATGAGTATGACAACAAATAATTAGAAGCATTGTGTGAATAAAAAAATAAAATAAAATAAAAACATTTTAGAGCTAATATATTTAACAGCGTGTTTTACATTTCATACTGATAAATAGGATGTAACTATTCATTACTCAAAGCATTTATTCGATTCACCGGATTTTGATTGCACGCTTCCGATTCGATTCACGATGGGGGTATTATAATTTTTACAAAATGAGATTTAAGACAATTATAAATTAAATGTGTCCTTTTCTTATTGCTTGGACAAAATGCTGCACATTTCTTTGTGAAATTGAAATATAATACTATAATAATATACTAATACAGCACGTGCATATTACTGGTTTACGGCTCTTTGTTTGTTTTGATGCTTGCATTGTCCCTCCTTTGTAAATCGCTTTGGATAAAACATCAACACTGATAAAACACTGACAAAGTACGAAAGTGTTAACTATATGTAAATGGACATAACAAAAGGTCGTGCAATTGAGATTTTACAACAGCCCAAAATTAAATAATAAAACATAATAAATCTTCAATAAAACAAAATAAGGGCTTTGTCTTGCTCCTTGCCTGTTAAAATGGGTTGAGAGGCAACGGGACCGACGTGGCATTTACGCTTGAAGCCCCACAAAGTTCGGTGAGCAACGATGGCACAGTGACAGTTGGGTGGGGTTTTAAACTAAGTGTGTTAGTATTGGTCGGGTAGGGGGGTTTCGGGACCGTGCGTTGTGGTGTTGTTGGCGTGAGCTGGAGATGCTCTGTTGGTGGGTGTTGGGACGTCACTGTGTTGGGTGTGGGGTGGTGGTGACGTTAATGTATAGAGAATCTGCGTCGGAAACATTGGAAGGGGCGGTGTACAGGTATTAGTTTTTCTCTTGGATTGTTGTCGTCGCGGTCGGTGTGGGTGTCGGGTAGTGTCTGGGGTGGTGCGCACAGGTGGCGGCGGGGGCTCTTAAAGTGTTTTCTGGTATCCGCTGTAAACAAAGAAGCGCTGAACTTAGGAATTTAATATGCATTATACAGAGGCAAGATGAAAAGAAAAAATACCATCTACACTTTTCTAAAGACAGTAAGTTCCCCTCAGACATGCATTCATATAAACTCCTACCCCTAAATGAATCGCGATTTGTTTATCATCTCAACCGATTTGAATCGTCACATATTTGAATCGATTTTCAACCGGCTCGCAGTTAATCGTTACATCCCTACTGACAAATACTGTAATTCAAGCAGAACCAATATATGGCTGAGAACGCAGACCAACCTTCTCTCTGGGGATTTTCTTTTTACCACAGTCTTTGCATTGCATGGGGAATTTCTGACATATTTCGTCATGGGCCTGTGACACAAAAGTGTAATGTAGGAAGGAGAATCAGCAAAGATAATATGATATCAACAACTATTTTGCTCACTCTTTGTGCTTCAACCCCTATGCATTTCATTTGCATTTTCATTTCCTCTGATTCTTTTATCATTAATAATAATTATTATTATAATCACAATATAGTTCTTTTTATTTGATCTTTGTTAATAAAAAGAACAAAGATACAAATAACAAACAGTATAACAAATACAATATAAGAAAGAAACAAATTAAATAGATGTAAAATTAAAAAATGTAAAGCACTGTCTATTTAACAAAAACATTCAAATAAGAAATAATACAGAAACCAAATATTCAAATGTAAAAAATTACTGCATAATCTTAGTGTATCAATTATAAATAAACCAGTTATTATTAAAACTACAAAAGTTACTCAGTCAAGATCAGCAAGTGATTCTCTCTTTTCTTTTGTTGTTTGGTAAACATTAATGACACAGACAACAGCAGGGTTTATTATATTAAAACCTAATGCGCGGACCTAATATAATGTTACACATCAGATCCCCCCCAACTATGTTTACATGAATACTCACCAACAGACAGATATTTTTAAATAATTTCTGTATGTCTGACCGTTCAAGTGCAACACCTCGCTAAAGAGAACTGAATTCAGGAACGCATGCCGAGAGGTGGGTTTTGTGCAGGTGCTTCAGCTGTGTGCCAGACAGCGCGAATAATGCATTGAGATCTTTTTCATGGCTTATTGCACTTAATATCTCTTTTTAACATCAAGCACATCCCGTAACTTTATTTTCTCATTCATGCATGTTCTTTTTGTGAAAACTGAAATGGAAACATTAGATGCAAGTGCTTTGTTTTTTAATAATAGGGGTACTTTAATTACAATTAAACAGTACTTTAATATGTATGATAGGTCTATTTAAGAACATTTTTCAAGAATTTATTATTTTATTTTAACATCAATATGTGGAGTAACAGTTATACTCCACAGCTCTAGTTAACACAGCAAACATTGAATGTACACAAACTACAGAATAAATCAGTGGTAAACTTAAAGATAGGCCACTTCTAGGATGTGGATTACCTTAATTTCTTTGAAGTTGAATGTGACCTTGCAGTATTTGCAGTTCAGGGTTCTGGCCTCGCATTCCCGCTCATTGTGGTGGTCTTTTTCACTGACCAAGATGAGTGCTTGACATGCTTCACATTTTACACGTTCAAAGTCACAACGACCTTCATGCTGACCCTAGTGAAGAAAATAAGTATCTGTAAATGTCTATCTTAAATGCTATTTAGAAGGAAAAGTACCACATTGTTGTGTATGAGTCAGCTCTTAAATTGTGCCCCATTCAATATTATCTTGAGAATATGAATAGCTTTTTATAGCTAGCTGTTGTTCATGCCCTTTATTCCCATGAGATGCATTTCCTGTTTTTAAGTTACTAAATGATCACAAGACATAACTGGCTGAAAGTACATAATGACCTTGTGGACAAGACAGTCACAAGACAATTCATCTGCACAAGAATTTATACTAATTTGCATTTTCAGAATTCTGAGATGTAGGGTGAATTGGGGTAAACTGCAACACAAGGGGTAATTCATCCAAAAATAACAATTCTTCCATTGTTTACCCACATTTATGTTGTTCCAAATCCGCATTACTGACTGAATAGGAGAAATTAAAATTAAAATTAAGTAATACTTAATCTTTTTCAAATTTAAGTTAATGTATGGCTATACATAACAGTGTATACACTTTATTTTCTATTATTTTGTTTTAGATGAACATTTAAGTAACAAGAAGAAAAGCCAAAGCTATTACAGAAAAAAATTATGTATAGTTATGTACAGTTATGTAGTTCACTACATCTTTGTATTTTTAGCTGATTTTTAGCTAAATCACGTTGATTTAGTCTAAATCAAAGGTCATCTTCCACTGGTGTGTCTTTGTGCAAATGTCCTGTTTAATTAGGCAAACTTTATATACGATGAGCTAAGGCCAATTCACACAACACTGACAGACGACCAAGTACATACATCACTTCTCAGACATTCCAAAACCTGACAAACACCGATTCAACATGTTCAATCAGTGAAAATAAGCGTTGACCAACACCAACATACAGGGGTAACACACTGATCAGACAAAACCTGACAAATGTGTATGTTGCAATTTTTCTGCATCTGTCAGTGCAGTGTGAATTGGTCTTTAAACAGGAAGGGTGTGGGAAATATAATGGCAGTTATATCTGTTACTCAGATATAAAAAAAAAAAAGAGAGATCAGAATCAAGTCAGTCAGTCATTACACCAGTTTATCAATCTATACATCAAAGAAACAATCTGAGATAAATATTCTAAGAACATGGTCAGACTTTAGGGAAATTTCTTGCTTCATTTCTTTAGTTACCATGTGTTCACACCAGATGAATCAACACTGACTCAATCTGACTTAATGACTTAACATTCAACACTGACTTAATCACTAAACACAAGGGGAAAATGTGGGTCGTACCAATGCTTTTACCAACCAAATGGAAGTAAAAAACCAAGTTAAACTTGAAAAGGTTTCAGGTTTTCAGAAACAAGACTGAAAGTCAAAATGGAAACTTGGCAGGTGTTTTTGTCAGCAATAAAAATATCTAGGTTCACAGGTTAGAAATAACTTTAAGCATTACTCTCATCTTACACAATCACATACACTTATAGCACTATATAACCATCAGCTCTCTGAATGCCTTAAACTACTCAATAAATCTTTTTTTTTTTTATTCTGAAAACAGTTCACCAAATATACAAAACCCTTTTTCAATACAAAAAAGCCTTCCAAGCTTAACATTTTAAAATAAACTAAATTATTTCCATTATCATTACACAGAAGGGTAAAAGGTAGTGGTCGACCAATTATATCGGCTGACATTTTTTGACAGCTGATGCCGATATCTTGGATAGAGAGCAGGGTGGCCGATGGCTGATATAAATCTGATATAATTGTGTTTATTTTAATTAATATTTAAGAAATATGAAATCATTTGAAAATGGATTAAAAAATTAATTTGTAAAATAAACATACTTACACTTTAGATGACAAAGTATTTAATAAAAATATAATTAAAAAGGAAGTAAACTGTAACCAACAGAGCACTCAGTATTCTGGGAAGTTTGTGTGCATTTGGGAATCATATTTTTTCAAATAAAGCCATGGTAACACTAATTTTACATATAGCACACAGTAAAAATGACATTAATATGACAGTGGGCAAATACATAAAGCACAGCATAATTTGAAATCATGAATTTTAATGTTTAAAGCATTCAATTTGCACGGACCGAAAGTCACGCAGAGAGCACGCGATCATGCTGGATAAAAATGCACACTTCATAAGATCTCACAACTGGATTCGACTAAGTTTGCAAGGTTTGTGAAATTACATTTTCATTAGCCATTCAAAGATTTGTTTAAATGATGTAAATGTGTATTTGCTGAATGCTGATGGCAAACGAGTATTATAATGTTTGCCTTTCTATTACTAATAATATAAAAGCAATCATTATAATACTTTTTGTATACATTTTAATTACTTTGTTTAACAGTTCTATCTGATTATTAGACAGACTTCTATCCGTATTAGACAGACCTGTTAACGACGACGGCAAACAAGAGGGAGATCAAAATAAAAGTCCCGCCTCGAACAAATCGGCCAAACAGAAAAACTAATCGGCCAATGCCGATATTTGAAAAAATGCCAAATATCGGTCGACCGTAAAAGGTAAAAGGTTATTATGCTTTTAACATGGTTTTAAAAGACAAATACTACACTAGCAATTTTCAAAAGCTCATCATCTACACTGTACATGGTAACACAGGTACTTTCCAGGCAGCCTTGGGACTTTCCGCCCAACCCCCATCTTTAAGTGCTGACTTTCATACTCACAGACGTGGGCGGATGTTATTTTTTCAAACTGACAGTATATTTTTCATCAGCTTATTTGCTTAACTGTTGGGTTAGACTTAATATATAAAGAAAATGTCATCATAATAGTTGGCATTTAGAAATGTAAAACATTTTAAGACGGATATGACAAGCCAGGTGAACAATGTTCTTACCTCATACTCTTTCAGTGTTCCAGACCAACTACAGCCATCATTTTGGCATTTGGCTGGCAAGCTATCAATTTCCCTTCGTGCTGCATTATCAGGAAACGCCTATGGGGGAGTCAAAGACAATGGAATTTTCTTCATTAATGAATACCTTTTGAAACTGTATTCCTGTAAATGTTAAACATTACACCAGTGCATGTATATTTGCTAAGACGTTATACACTAAAGAGTGATCGACCGATATTGATTTTTTTTTTATAACCGATACTAATTATTTGCATGTTTATGTGCCCGATAACCGATATGCAGAACCGATATTTATTTACTGTTATAAAGTAAATAAATGACTGAGTGAAGTAAGAACATACTTCACTTTGGTTTTTCCCCTTTTCAGTAATTTTTTTTTTAAGTTTAGAAAATTACAGTCTTTCATGTTAAATTTAATCTTCATATTACAACAATAAAAAACATTTTATTTATAAAAAGCATCAACAGCAACAACACTAATATTAATAATAAGCAAAATAAATGTAGAATGTTTTCAAATGGAGAAAATAAATAAAGGACAGGAGTCATATCAACTTTTATAAGCTATTTAATAGCTACAGAGTCAAGAATAATTCACTGGATAATGTTAATTCACTGAATAATATTCCCTGGAATATTGGAATATAACAAACAAAACATCGTATTTTATTGCATTTCTCAACTGGAATGTTATATCAGAATTATTAATAATGTGTTTGTCCTTCTAGATTATGAAATGCCTGCTGACAGCGCGGTTTATATATGCAGTTACACATAACTATACTCAAACTGCGATCGCTCGCGGAGATAATAAATAATTAATTTCCACAGAGTTGTATCTATTTAGATGTTTATTAACAAAATAATAGTTATATAGTAAATGTTAATACAGTTTAGGGTGTTTTAAACAAGTGAATCTTGTTAAAAGTTACATGCGGTGGCCGTGCTGGAGCATTTCCTGAGCATCCTGAGTGAACAGCAATATGAAAGCGGCTTCACGAGACTAATGATGAGCAAATATACAACAGAGAGGGAATTTTATTCCCAACATGCGCTCATTCATGGCAGCATATTATTATTCAGGCAAAGTACTTTTTTTAGTCTGAGTGGGAAATAGGACTTGACAGATTATTTACATGATCCGGAGTTGGCTCTATTTCTTAGAGCCAAGCTGCATAAACTACATATCAGGCATTTATGTAATGCATGTCATTTGTGCATTAATGGCTGTTATGTTAAATCAAGTTTACTAACTACAGCAAATCAAGTACCTGCTGTTGTTGTTGTCTCATCTCCCCTCAGACGCGCTGCAATGGCGATCCTGCGCGCAATTTTCAAAACACCCACAAGATGGCGGCGTTTATCGGTGAATCCAATATTACAAAACCGATATCAGATTATGGTAAAATGCTTAAATATCGGGAAAAATATTGGTAAATCGATATATCGGTCGATCTCTACACTGAATAAGAGTTACCAGGAAATAAGAATGATAGCACTTACCACTGCAATATTGAGCATAGATGTTGCCTCTTCAAATATACCCTCAGCACGACAAGTTTTGCAGGGTATGGGCCCCGAGCTAATGAAGAGGAAAGATTTTAACAGTAAAGATTTTAACTTTAACAGTGCAGCCTTCAAAACAGAGCAAGGAAAGATTGAAGTTTTGGGAAAGCATTAATATACAGCCTTCTCTTACCTGAGGGCTATTTATTGAGTCTACCCAAAGAAAGCTTTCAAGCTTAATTTGCAATGAGAAAGTAGTGCTTTGATAATGGAAAGATTGAAGTGAAAGCAGCATGTGCACAAAAATAATTAAAAGCGAAACATGAGGAAGGATAAACGTATTGCACCACATTTTATGTTCTCATTTACATCCTATACTGGCTGACATGATATAAAAAGCTTCAAAGGCTGTATGCAAACTGATATTTATCTGAGCCACAAGTAAATGATGGTTAAAGTTTTTCCATGCTTGTACATCACTACAGCCAGAGGCACTTTTCAAAGTAAAGGCAATAAAATGGTAAGACAAGTACATACATTGGGGGAAAAAAGTATTTAGTCAGCCAGCAATTGTGCAAGTTCTCCCACTTTAAAAGATGAGAGAGGCCTGTAATTTTTCATCATAGGTATACCTCAACTAAGAGAGACAAAATGAGGACACAAAAATCCTGAAAATCACATTGTAGGATTTTTAAAGAATTATTTGCAAATTATGGTGGAAAATAATATTTGGTCAATAACAAAATTGCATCTCAATACTTTGTTATATACCCTTGTTGGCAATGACAGAGGTCAAACGTTTTCTGTAAGTCTTCAAAAGGTTTTCACACACTGTTACTGGTATTTTGGCCCATTCCTCCATGAAGATCTCCTCTAGAGCAGTAATGTTTAGGGGCTGTCGCTGGGCAACACAGATTCTCAACTCCCTCCAAAGATTTTCTATGGGGTTGAGATCTGGAGACTGGCTAGGCCAATCCAGGACCTTGAAATGCTTCTTACGAAACCACTCCTTCGTTACCCGGGCGGTGTGTTTGGGATCATTGCTGAAAGACCCAGCCACGTTTCATCTTCAATGCCCTTGCTGATGGAAGAAGGTTTTCACTCAAAATCTCACGATACATGGCCCATTCATCGTCGATTTACACGGATCAGTTGTCCTGGTCCCTTTGCAGAAAAACTGCCCCAAAGCATGATGTTTCCACCCCATGCTTCACAGTAGGTATGGTGTTATTTGGATGCAACTCAGCATTCTTCCTCCAACAAACACGACAAGTTGAGTTTTTACCAAAAAAATCTATTTTGGTTTCTTCTGACCATATGACATTCTCCCAATCATCCAAATGCTCTCTAGCAAACTTCAGACGGGCCTGGACATGTACTGGCCTAAGCAGGGGGACACGTCTGGCACTGCAGGATTGAGTCACTTGGCGCGCAGTGTGTTACTGATGGTAGCCTTTGTACTTTGGTCCCAGCTCTCTGCAGGTCATTCACTAGGTCCACCCGTGTGGTTCTGGGATTTTTGCTCACAGTTTTGTGATCATTTTGACCCCACGGGGTAAGATCTTGCGTGGAGCCCCAGATCGACGGAGATTATCAGTGGTCTTGTATGTCTTCCATTGTCTAATAATTGCTCCCACAGTTGATTTCTTCACACCAAGCTGCTTACCTATTTCAGATTCAGTCTTCCCAGCCTGGTGCAGGTCTTCAATTTTGTTTCTGGTGTCCTTTGACAGCTCATTGGTCTTTGCCATGGTGGAGTTTGGAGTTTGACTGTTTGAGGTTGTGGACAGGTGTTTTTATACTGATAACGAGTTCAAACAGATGACATTAATACAGGTAACCAGTGGAGGACAGAGGAGCCTCTTAAAGAAGAAGATACAGGTCTGTGAGAGCCAGAAATCTAGCTTGTTTGTAGGTGACCAAATACTTAATTCACCGAGGAATTTACCAATTAATTCTTAAAAATCCTACAATGTGATTTTCTGGATTTTTTTTCTCATTTGTCTCTCATAGTTGAGGTATACCTATGATGAAAATTACAGGACTATCTCATCTTTTTAAGTGGGAGAAAACTGCACATTGCGTGCGCTGGACTAAATATTTTTGCCCCACTTAGATAAAATGTAACATTTATTTTGCACTGGAAAATAAAAAATAAAATTTAAATCTTTCTTTAAATTTAAAGACTTTCTTATATTTTGTAGGTGGATGGTGAACAATCAGATATTTTGTTATAATACAGATTTTAAAATGTTTACATTACTTATATTTGTCATATCAATATATAGACAAGCCTGTACTTACAAACACAGCAATCTTGCTCACCATAAGGGTAGGTAAAATAACAAAAATAAGCTAGTCTCAGCATCACATGGACCCATGGGCCATTCACAGAGCGCCTCATTTTTATTGGTTTTAGTGGTGAACGAATCCCACTTTTGTAAAGTTTGTGCATTCATGGCTTTTTCCTTCCTTCCAAGTTCCAAGGCTTATAGGTGAATGAGCATATCATCAATTGGACAAATTGCGGTTTTGAGTCTGAATTAACTGGCAAGTGGATTGGACTAGGGCTGAAACGATTCCTCGAGTAACTCGAATACAAAAATCATCGATGCAAATTATTTGCCTCGAGGCTTCGTTTAGTCCATGTACTGTAACTACACATACACTGTGTTTCCCCATCACGGACCATTATACTGACGCACAACCTGATAAACACTGGACATATTTAAGACCGTAGATCAATATGGTGGCTAGTTATGATGTTCTTAAGTTAGCTATGTTTTGTGAAAGACTAAGCGCAAATTCATGTGATTGTCATTCTCTCTGTGACACACACACACACACACACACACACACACACTCCCCATACAGTTATGCATTAAAATACCACAGAAAGAAAGTTAGTCAATATCACACGAAGAGTGCCAGTTTTCACCTTCAAAAATCAACATGATTACAAATGTGAAACTGATTTTATGCAACAGTTCAATAAACAAGAGGTTAATATTAAGAGACTTACATTTTAGACACCATATTGGCTGTTTTTGCTCTATATTTTCGCCAACAAAAAATAATTCCAAACACAGCCACAACGCTGTTTTGCGTCTCTGAGCAACATGACGGTGTTTCGTTCCTGAATGAATCCACCGTTTCAATGAATCAGTTCAGTCGCAATGAATCACTTATTAACAGTAGCTGTGTCTGAAATCGCTCATTCACTAATCCATATATAGCAGGGCTCCTCAAATCTTGCCCAAGAGCTCAACTTTTCTGCAGAGTTTAGCTCTAACCCTAATGAAACACCTGAGCATGCTAATCAATGTTTTCGGGATCATTAGAAAATCACAGGTAAGTAAGATTGATCAGGGTTGGAGCTAAACTCTGCAGTGCATTGGCCCTCCAGGGCAAGATTTGGGGAATCCTGCTATATCCACCTTTTTCTTGTCGTAAAAATGGGCGCGGCCATTTGGAAAATATATGGGTATGGCTTCCGGTTTCATCTGCGTCCACTCCGTCCAGCTATTTTTAGCTGAGCAAAACAGTTCGTTTTGCTGCTTGATATTCAGAATCAGAATGAATGAGTTTTTATTGCCAGGTATGTTTACACATATGAGGAATTTGTTTTCATGACAGAAGCTCCACAGTGTAACAGAATGACAGTGACAGAACAAAAACACAGATAATAAAATAGAACAAGTAAATAAGGAATAAAAATATACAAAGCGACAATTGTATGTACAGGTATATAACACTAGACAGTTGTATGTACAGGTATATTAAGTGCAAATTTGAGGTGTAGACTAAGTATGAGTGTTAGATAAATAAGTGTATGAGTGAATAAATAGTGTGTGTTCCACAGTTAGTGTCAAGTGTTCATGAGATGGATGGCCTGAGGGAAGAAACTGTTCCTGTGTCTGGGCGTTCTGGTGCTCAGAGCTCTGTAGCATCGACCAGATGGCAACAGTTCAAAGAGGGAGTGTGCTGGATGTGAGGGGTCCAGAGTGATTCTGACAGCCCTTTTGCTCACTCTGGACGAGTACAGTTCTTGGAGAGAAGGAAGAGTTGTACCAATGATTCGCTCAGCAGTCCGGATTACCCTCTATATTCTTCTGAGGTCAGATTTGGTAGATGAGCTGAACCAGACAGATATAGAAGTTGGGTGTTTATCAGATTATTTTACTGTATTATCTGAAATTATGAACCAACTGGTTGTAGTGCAAACGTTATACAGTTGACGCACGGTGTTATTTCCTCGTTATTTACCCGATAGCGGATAAATGAACGAAGTCTAACCCATAGGCCTACTCGCGTTGAAGAAAAAGGTTGGATAGTGTTATGGCAGTATGAGTGGCCCTATATCCGAAAGGGTGGTAGAAATAACTGTGAACGGATTCAGACGGTGACGGATACACTTTGCGTGAGACTTGGAGTGTTGCAAAAACATCGTCAAATAGGCTATATAATTTTTTGACATGTAAATAAGAATTAATAGCAATAACACTCAAAATTCTTTATTGTAATATACCGACCTCAGCGTCAGCTTTGTGGTTTCCATTGCTGGTATATATTCATTGTTTTGTAATGCTTTTATGTTCATTAATCATACTATTAAACTACTGTGAACAAATAAACAAAATCTAATTTTATTTGATTTTATTTAGTTTTTGAAATTCTCCGAGAGTGTTGAGCTCAGATAAGATAATGGTTGTAGAGCGCCCTCAGGCGACTGTTAATTTTACATCAGAATGAATACGCTACCTATAGGTGATCAATTTTAAATTATCCACCAAATAAGTTTTGTAAATTAAGAAAGATGCAACCTCAGTAAATTAGTAAAATATTAAAATGAATTATTGCCTATATAATATATTTTAATATAAATAATGTATGAAATAGATGTTAAAGCAGAAATAAGAAAGATGTAAACGCTCTCATTCAAATTCGCTCGCTCCCGCTCCCTCTTTCAGCTCGTCGCTACTCCACATTGGATTGTGGGAAATAATGCTTCAGCGAGTGTACATCAGTTGTACACTCGAAATTAGAATGCATTGTGGGCAGTGGTGGAAAGAGTACTGAAAAAATATACTCAAGTAAAAGTACCATTACCTTTCAAAAAATTTAGTGTGAGTAGAGTAAAAGTACTTGTGTTACTACTTGAGTAAGAGTAAAAGAGTATCCTATTTAAAAGTATTCATGAGTATTGAGTAGTGAGTACTGAACTGTGGATTCTACCCCCTCATAATAAACGCTGTACACCGCAATTGACACATTTTAAAAACTTTGTACATTCTGTAATTCACATTATCTTGTTTGTCATAAAGAATGCAGAATATCTATCATCCAGCAGTTTTAATTTTGACTGCCAACTCTTTAAAATACATCAAAACAGCACGAAAACAGTATTCAGTTGAAGAAAAGATTACATTTATTCTCAGTACAATCATCCCCATTTAAATCATAAAGTTTGAAAAAAAATAGATTTAAAATCATGTGTAAAGCCACTGAGACAGCACGCTGCTGTTGCACATAAAATAATGTTTAGAACAGTGCAAATACAAACAAACACCATTAGAAACTCATAGCTCAGCATCACACACCATGATATGGGTTAACATGAGAGCCCATTTCTCTCCAAAACAGTACCAGTTTTAGTGTTTTGCAATAAAGAAATAAAAATAACTAAACTTGATAATTTGTTACAATTTTAAAATAAATGCACATTGTTCTAGAAGGATTGCAAATTCATGCCATACCTTTTACACATTTACTCGATTGTTATGCTGATAATACAATTTGTAAGGAAAAATTATTTAAATAGCGAGTTATTTCTGGGGAAAATTTTTCAAAGGAAAACAAACACACACACACGCAGTCTCTTTGCTGAGCCGTGGCGTCTCGGGACTCAGCAGCATCCACAAAACTGAACGGAACAAAAAGGAGGGAACTTGAAAATTTTAGGCGCGAGGGACTTGCTAAATCAAGGTAAGGTAAAAGTAAGGATAAACCGTATTACCGAGAGAGAGCGAGACGAGAGAGAGAGACGAGAGAGACTAGAGAGAGAGAGGAGAGACGAGGACGCGCAGAAAGCGTCCGATAAGGAGTGGGAAGTTTAGTCCGAACGTGCACTTGCGGGAGTAACAGTGTATGCAAATATCATACCAAATTTCAGGCCGTGTAGATAGGTAAGCATATATACAAATCATTTAGTAAACAGAATTTACCTTAACATATTAAGTTAGATGAAGATGCGACTTAATTGATGCTTGAAGAATGCGCTTCCAACAGCCATGATAAACAGTTGGCGGTTAAAGTTTTCTATGCACAATTTGATTGGACGAAAGTCACGAGACCTATTACTCTCTATCCAATCAAGATGATGGATAAAAATAAAATTAAAATAAGCATGTAACGACCACAAACGGAGGAAAATAGCGGAGTAAAAGTACCGATACATCACTTAAAATGTACTCAAGTAAAATTAAAAGTACACAATTTTTAAACTACTCAAAAAAAAGTACAATTACTGATAAAAAAACTACTTAATTACTGTAACGTGAGTATGTGTAATTCGTTACTTCACACCTCGACTGTGGGTAAAAAGTAGTGAAGGAATGTCGGAAGGAAGTAGTTCACTCAGAATTCGGAAAAAAAAAAAAACCCCCCCACAGCACTACACAATGGCTGACACCCGATATAGTGCACTGTTAATTTGACATCAGAATGAATATGCTACCTACAGGTGATTAACAAACATTTTTAAATTATCCACTTAATTATCATCATTTTTGTATGATTTTTGTCCCTATCCTATAGTGGATAGGGAGTGGTTTCGGAGTGACTTGCTGCCACCTACTGGTGGTTTTAATTTCACATTTAAAGTATCTTTTCATTTTTAAAATAATTGTAAATATCAGTATTAAATGTTTTATGTTTAAAATAACAAAATATTATGTATGCATTTGTAACTGCAGGTTAAATGCATTCATGTCCCTCTGAGCTGAATTAAGTAGTGTAAATAGGCCTACATCTAAATGCCTCTTCAGATGCAGCTTCACAAAGCCACAATGCCTTCCAAGAAGACAGTAAAGGCTCATGTCATGCTTGAGCTTTAGTTAGGCTGAAACTTGTTAGTTAATTTGCACTAAATAAATGCAATGTTTAGGTATTATTATATGATTTTTTTATTACTATTATTTTGATTTATGCCTTAGTTTTAGTTTGTACTGTTTACCTTTTTTAAAGTAATGTGAAATTGTTTTTTATATTTCTTGATTTATGCCTTAGTTATAGTTTGTAATGTTTACCTTTTTTAAAGTAATGTGAAATTGTTGTGAAATTTTTGTATTTTTATTAATTTATTTATATATTAAATGGGTTTAGTTTTCACGGTTATAAATGTATGAAATTTCAGCAATAAAAATGATTTTTTTTTCTAAAAAGAAAACAAATTAGTTGTTTATTTAAAGAGACCTATCTTATTATCTCTTGTATATTTAATATTGCTCTTTAATAAAGAAAAATGACTTATCCGATTACTCGATGGACCAATAGATAGAGTACTCAAATACTAAAATAATCAATAGTTCCAGCCCTAGATTGGACAACTGAAAAATGCATATCAACAAACTAAATAAATTCAGAATGCTATTTGTCAAAGAACCAACAATGAATGCACAAAAGGAAAGTATTTCCAACTGAAACAAAACATTGAAAAGAGGACAGGGTTTTATTATATTGTTTACACAGCACCTGCGATCGCAAATCTCGAAAGTGAGCGGTTCTCTGATGTCTACATTTTATATACAGTATAATTTCCTAACGATATAACTGCGAGAGAAAGTATTGAAATATATATTTTCCCTGTGTTTCCTTCCTGCTGTGTGAGCTACTGAAATGAGCCGCACTGCGAAACAGCCAATCAGAGCAGAGCTCAACATTATTATTCATGACCCTTACAAATAAGGTAATAACAGACCATTTCATTCTAGAGACAAATCCTAGGGTTGTAAATGGACATGTAAAACCGTTTCTGGAGATTTTTTGCCCTTACCTAAGCCACATACCTTCTATGTAGATATCAGAGAACAATTTTAAATATTGTATCAATGCATTCTATGGAACCTTTAAGTGAATGTAAACAGTTGGGAAAGAAATCGGATATGTCAATACATTGGACCCATTATTGGATTATATGTGTTAAAGTAACAGCAGTCAATTTTTCCTGCTGCTGTCTATCTATGCAAACTACAGCTCTTGGCTGGATAAAGCAAGCCAGTGTTGTGCTAGTAAATTTTTGATGGATGATGATTGTAATCAAGGTAAAGACAATTACAGAGAACATACAGGAGTCTTACATTAGGTGCGTGTATCCATTATTATTAATGCGAAAACATGTTTGCTCTCGATCACTATAACATCATATTTCAGCTTGAACACAGTTCATATTTCATGTAGTTGTCTTCCACTAAATATTTTAAAAATAAATCAAGTCAACAGATTCTTTTTTTGTTGGCTCAAATGTATGGCCTTTGTAAGGTCTGTTTTGGGTTTTGTCATGTTCATGTTTTCATGTCTTTTATTTTGTATTGTTTCATGCTGTTAGTGTCATGCTTCCCTTGCCCTCTTGTCTTCATGCTATTGGTTCCTCTGTTCATTGTGTCATGTTCTGATTGGTTCCCCCCCCCCCCCCCCCCTCCCCCCGCGCCACCCCCCCCCCCCCCCCCCCGCCACCCCCCCCGGCTCTAGGTCAGTATCTTGTTTCCCATTGGTTTGTTTGTCATGTGACCCTCTTTGTTTGCTATAAGTAGCCATGTCGTTGGATGTCAATACAATACATGTATTGAATGTATTTATTCTGCTGTGAGTGATTAAGTCATAGTCAAGTCAAAGTCGTGTTACTATATGTTTGGTTCTGGAGCATCTTTGTAATAGAAGCTGGGTGCCTTGGGTTCATGATTCAAGCTCGACTCTTCAGTGGACTGATCATTACAGCCTTTATGTTTTGACCATTTACTCATCTACCATGTGTTGTGTATGTGACGTTTGTGGGGGGCTGCTCTACTATCACCATTCATATGCAACCAATAATTAAATTACACTATTGTGCAGTGCAAAATTGTTTAGCATAACCAAAAATTCTACATAGATCTAGTCACTGGTTAATTTGCTCTCAAAATGCCGGCTCAGATTTATGGCTAGGGATGCAGGGATACCACTTTTTCCAGTACTCGCCTGATACCGATACTTTTATTTTTGGTATACTTGCCGATACCGAGTACCGATACAAATATTATTATTGCATTTGTACATTTTTTAAATACTGGGTACAGAAACCAAAAGAATATAAATAATGTTAGCGTTGTTAACTTCATTTATCAAATAGATACAGTCAAGCCAAAATTGATTCTGACACCTTAAACATTTCTCACATTATCACAGTTTTTTTCGCTATAGTTTAGAAAATGGTAATAACATATGACAAGAACTCAGAGTTAAACTATGTCAGAACAAATTCAACTTGATAATATTAGATAATTTTGATAGAAAGGTACATGTAATAGATTACAATCAACCAAAAAAATTATTCAGACAGCTGTTAGTAAGACAGTATTTACACAACTATCAATACTAAGTCAGGCAACCCTTAGCCTCAATGACAGCATGTAGTCTCCTGGGCAGGGGGGGGAGGGGTCGGGAAGTGCTAGATGCGGTCAGCCACTTCATGAAAACCTGCAACTTCAGAGCTTCAGGTATCTGAATAATTTTTGGACCCAAATTTGTATCAGTTTTTACTGGTAGTCCACTGTATGAAGAATTTTTGAGTATATGTCACGCTTTACTTTTTTTTTTTTTGCTATCCTCACTTACATAAATTTACTATAGTGTCCTGCACCCACTAGTAGAAAAATATCAAAAATTGTATCTGGTCTCTGTATAATTTTTGGTTTGACTGTATATTCTTCGGTTATTTTCACACTTAATTATTGCCATTAAAATGTATTTTACAAGTTTTTGTTACTTCCACTGTTAATTTTTCTCTCTATTATATCATCATCTTTAATAATAGGGGGCATTAGAGGCTGGGCTTAGCATTGGACGGCTTAGTACTGTAATCATGCGCTTTGCTGTAATAATGCAGGGAACCACTCGTTATAAATCTCCTAACAGTGATATTTTCAGAAATAGAAGTCGCGTTTTTTCATCTGAAATGTGCTGCGATTTATATTCCAAATCCACTCATATAATGCAGAAACACTCACGCACGCAAAACAAGTGCAACGCATGCAGGTATTTGTACTGATGGAGAATGAGAGGGACAAGTAGTACAGCCTAGCTCATTTCACCCAGGCTGCTAGATTCACTTTCGGCCACAGAAAGTCGTGTAAGCCTAAGGTTGAAAATAAATTATGTTTATAGTGAATGCCCCTATGAATGGTTTTATTTTTACGATTTAGTTTTAATCCAAATGATGCGTTCTAAGTGAGTGAACATCAAAGATCACACAACAGAAGTGCGCGCGCTCTCTCTCCCTATCCCTGCCGTTAAGTAACTTGTGCATTGTTTTACTTACTTGTTTTTGACATATCCGACCAAACTACAAACTTTCCAGTGATGTCTGTGAGAAAGATATATTCACTCGACAAGCTCGCCTCGCGCTCAATCCACTCAGCGGGCCCTTTGTTTATCAGCTTGCGCACATCAGCTATATGGGCGTTAATACTGAATGTTTAACGTTATATTCATTGCATACATATACTTCGTAGTAGACATCCTTAACTCCATTCTGCTGTCTGTTGTTCTATTGTCGGTGTTTCTTTGTCTGAATATGGTGCTTATCACATGCTGTGTGGTATCGGCGTTTGGTATCAGGGCATTTAACTAGTACAAGTACGAGTACAGTATCGGGCCGCGATAGCCAATCAGTATCGGTGCATCCCTAATTATCCTATAATGAATATATGAATTAGTAGCTAGTGTTGTAGGCAGACAATTTGGGGAGTATGTGTCAGATGGCCCATTTAAATGTCAAGTACATGTTAAATTTTCAGTGTTATAGAGTAATGTTTTTCTTCACTATTTTCTTTATTTTTTCCTGTCTGTCTCTATTTACAGAGAAGCCATGCATCTAGCAGTGCAGGTTCATCTTCAGCTGAAGCCATTGTTCTGCCAACAGTCAAAGAGGCATTCCAGCGTCAGGCTTCATTTGGACCCTCATCTCACCGGGCCAAAAAAATCAATCAAGTCATAGCATATTATATTGCTAAGGATATGATACCAATTCACACTGTAGCAAAACCAGGATTTCAGAAACTGAGACCACAGTTCCACTTTACAAAATTCCCTCAGAGAAGTTTTTCTCAAAAACAGAATTACCCAGAATGTACAACAGTCTAAAAGAGGAAGCTGGCAAGCGTATAGCCCAGGGAAAATGGTATGCAGCAACCACTGACCTGTGGACCAGCAGTGGAGAAAGCGGACATCCATACATCAGCTTCACCATCCACTACCTCTTAGACTGGAAACTTCAATCAAATTGCCTGGAAACACAGTTCTTTACAGAAGACCACACTGCTGACAATATCAGATAATTTTTTGATAACATGTTGCAAGAGTGGGGCATCAACAAAGAGCGTCTTGTCAGTGTTACAACTGATAATGCTACAAACATGAAAAAGGCCTTTGAGAGTGACACCACCTTCCCCTGCCAGTGGTTTGGATGTTTTGGCCACAACTTGAATCTAGCCATTTCTAAAGCTCTGAAAAATTATAGGGTGGACACAGCAATCCAAGCTTCTCGACATTTGGTGCAGGGATTTTCAAGAAGCTGGAAGAGAAGAAGAGAGCTCAGAAATAAACAAGAGGCCTTAAACATCCCTCAGAGGTCGCTCAGCCATGATGTAGTCACTCGATGGGGATCGACTCAGAAAATGCTGCAGAGGTTTATTGAACAACAGCAGGCAGTCTGTGCTGTACTGGCAACTGAGAGAGGGGCATGGCATTTGATGCCAAAGGATGCAGATATTGCGGTCATTGAGCAAGTCTTAAAAATACTTGATCCACTCAGTGCTTTCACTGATGCTTTGGCTTCTGAGAGCAGAGTAAGCCTGTCAGCCCCGAAGCCGGTTAAGTCACATCATCTCAGACATTCTTGATGTGAAAAATTAAGACAGTGCCCTTACCAAAGACCTGAAGAGGTTAATGAAGACAGATCTCGAGTCCAGGTACACTGATGATGCAAAGAAGGTGATGGACTTGATAAGCTTTGTTGATCTGCGGTTTAAAGGAAGCTTTTCTGATGACCTTGAAGGCCACAGTCAACTTCTGCACTGAGGAAGCCTCAAAACTGACAGAGATGACAACACTAATGGCGCTTTTCCACTGCATGGTACGACACGGTACGCTCGTAGGGTTCACTTTTTGGGGGTTTTCCACTGTGTACAGTACCTGGTACGTTTTTAGTACCACTTCGGTTGGGGTTTCAAGTGAACCGTACCGTTACCAAAACTTGACGTGTAAATTCTGCTGATCATGGATTGGCCGGAGAGAATCGTCACTACCTGCGTCACTGAATTTGCGACACAAACACAACAGACCCGCTAGATTTAAATCAGCACAGCCAGCGAAGGATCGAACGCAACTGTTTTGAACAAGCGCACCTTTTTAACAACCAAAAAGTTTGTTGACTGTTGCGGAAGAACAGACGTTCCTCTCGTTGGTAGCAGAGGAGCGGATCCAGCGAGAGCTTGATGGGGCGACGCGGAATGAAAATGTTTTTTTTAGGAGTCATCAGGGGCATAGATTACGCGGGGGACGTGTCCCCCCCACTTTTAATAGCACGTAAATTCGTCCCCCGCACTTTTTTTCGGGCAAGTGTGTTCGTATAGAGGTTTTCAAGAGCCGGTGTGAATAAATATAGATTTAAATTCAAAGAGACAGGATAGTCTGTGCATGATCTGATGTTTTATTCGGACCCAGATTAAAAGGCCAGATGAACATCGCGGAGTGCTAAACATTCCGTTCAGTGTGTTTCAATCATACTCGAAGCCGGAGGACGCTCTCACGCAGAAAGTCGTACAAGGAAATTCCTAACATGGACAAAAGCGTCCAGCTATCGCTTTTTCAAGAAAACAGAACTTTGAAACATGAATACTTAACATACATTGCGACAATAGGGTTTGTGTTTTGTCGACAGTCATCTCGCAGGTAACTAAATAAAAAAGTATATGAAGCAATGCAGTGCGTAAGCTGACAATAGCATTTATTGCAGTATTGAAACTATTCTGCCTTATTTTGTGATAAAAAAGTGTTTGTATTATATAAACAAATCATTATTATTGGTTATTGTCCAGCTGTTATCTGATTTCTAAGCCAATTAAAAACTAGAAATGAGAGAAAAATTAAAGTTCTTCCTATACACCATTCAAAAGTTTTTGAGAGTAAGATTTGTGTCATGTTGTTTTAAAGAAGCTCTTTGTTCCACTTAAGACCTGCATTTATTTGATCAAAGTAGCAGCAAAACCTTAATCATTTTTAATATTTTACTATGCTATTTTCAATATAACTGGTTTCCATTTGGGAATAATATTTTAAAATGTAATTAGAGTATTTCATAGCAAAGTAAACATTTAAATCATACTCCAGTCACACTATTCCCTTCAGAAACATTCTTGATATTCTGATTTGCTGCCAAAAAACATTAATAACAATAATAAATTAAAAAAGGTTTCTTGAGCACCAAATTTGCATATTAGAATTATTTCTGAAGGATGTGACACTGAAAACAGGAGTAATGACTGCTGAAAATTCAACTTTGCATCACAGCAATCATTTTTTTAAAATATATTCAAATAGAAAACTGTTGTTTTAAATTGTAATAATATTTTCACAATATTACTGCTTTTGCTGTATCTTGGATCAAATAAATGCAGGCTTGGTGAACAGAAGAGACTTCTTTATAAAACATAAAATCTTACTGTTCAAAAACTGTTGACTGTTAGGTTATATAGATTACAGAAATGTTATATATATATATATATATATATATATATAATATATATATAACATATAATATATATATACATACAGTGGGCAACAAATTATTAGTCATCCACCAATTGTGCAATTTCTCCCACTTAAAAAGATGAGAGAGTCCTGTAATTTTCATCATAGTTATACCTCAACTATGATAGACAAAATGAGAAAAAAAAATCCAGTTTTCACATTGAAAAAAATCACATTGTAGGATTTTTAAAGATTTAATTGGTAAATTCCTCGGTAAAATTTTTTGGTCACCTACAAACAAGCAAGATTTATGGCTCTTACAGACCTGTAACTTCTTCTTTAAGAGGCTCCTCTGTCCTCCACTCGTTACCTGTATTAATGGCATCTGTTTGAATTTGTTATCAGTATAAAAGACACCTGTCACAACCTCAAACAGTCACACTCCAAACTCCACCATGGCCAAGACCAAAGAGCTGTCAAAGGACACCAGAAACAAAATAGTAGACCTGCACCAGGCTGGGAAGACTGAATCTGCAATAGGTCAGCAGCTTGGTGTGAAGAAATCAACTTTGGGAGCAATTATTAGAAAATGGAAGATATACAAGACCACTGATAATCTCCCTCTATCTGGGGCTCCACGCAAGATCTCACCCCGTGGGGTCAAAATGATCACAAAACTGTGAGCAAAAATCCCAGAACCAAACGGGGGGACCTAGTGAATGACCTGCAAAGAGCTGGGACCAAAGTAACAAAGGCAACCATCAGTAACACACTGCGCCGCCAGGACTCAAATCCTGCAGTGCCATACGTGTCGCACCCGTCTTAAGCCCGTACATGTCCAGGCCCGTCTGAAGTTTGCTATAGAGCATTTGGATGATCCAGAAGAGGTTTGGGAGAATGTCATATGGTCAGATGCAACCAAAATAGAACTTGTTTTTTTTTTTGGGGTTTGTTTTTTTTTTTTTTTTGGTTTTTTTTTTTTTTTTCATTTTGTGAAAAACTCAAGCTTTCGTGTTTGAGTATAAAGAATGGCTTAGTTGTCATGCCAAGAACACCATAGCCTACTGGGAAGCATGGGTGTTTGGTGGGGGGTGTGGGGGGGTGAAACATCATGCTTTGGGGCTGTTTTTCTGCAAGGGACCAGGACGACTGATCCGTGTTTACGAAAGAATGAATGGGGCCATGTATCTTGAGATTTTGAGTGAAAACCTCCTTCCATCAGCAAGGGCATTGAAGATGAAACGTGGCTGGGTCTTTCAGCATGACAATGATCCCAAACACACCGTCCGGGCAGCGAAGGAGTGGCTTCGTAAGAAGCATATCAAGGTCCTGGAGTGGCCTAGCCAGACTCCAGATCTCAACCCCATAGAAAATATTTGGAGGGAGTTGAAAATCCGTGTTGCCCCGCGACAGCCCCAAAACATTACTGCTCTAGAGGAGATCTGCATGGATGAATGGGCCAAAATACCAGCAACAGTGTGTGCAAACCTTGTGAAGACTTACAGAAAACGTTTTACCTCTGTCATTGCCAACAAAGGGTATAACAAAGTATTGAGATGAAATTTTGTTATTGACTAAATATTTATTTTCCACCATAATTTGCAAATCAATTCCAAAATCAAAAAAAATCCTACAATGTGATTTTCTGGAATTTTTTTTTTTCTCATTTTGTCTCTAATAGTTGAGGTATACCTATGATGAAAATTACAGGCTTCTCTCATATTTTTAAGTGGGAGAACTTGAACAATTGGTGGCTGACTAAATACTTTTTTTGCCCCACTGTATGTATAATATATATATATATATTATATTATATATATATATATATAAACATTTCTGTCCCCCTCACTTCTGAAATGATTGCTCTCCCTCTGGGAAGTCTGGTAGTATTAGGGCGCGCACTATAACTACATGTGAATAATCCCGCCCACTCTAAAGCGATACTGAACTGCAGTGGAAAGTCAAAGCCGTGTCCGATGCCAACCGTGCTCGTAGCTGAGGCCGTGCCGAGCCGAGCCGTACCACGCAGTGGAAAAGCGCCATAAGTGAGGGAGCTGCCCAGACAGAGCAAACCAGCACAACCTCCCCCATCCCCACCTCTGAAAAACAGCGCCAAAGCTTGGCCACCCTCCTCAACAAAATCACCTCCACAAGGAAACAGAGGGCAGAGGAGGGTGAAGGCAGCAGCATTCTGAGCCTGAAGTCAAAGATTGAAGCAGTGGTAAAAGTGTATCTTTCTGTGCCAGTAATAAAATCAGAGGCAGATCCATTGCAGTGGTGGAGTCTGCATGCTGAAGAGCTACCTCATCTAGCTACCGTTACTCAGAAGTTTCTCTGCATAAATACAAGTGTTCCTTAAGAGAGGGTATTTAGTGCCAGTGGACACATCCTCTCACGTTTCAAGCCTGAAAAAGTGAACATGCTCACATTTTTGCACTTTAATCTGAAGGACTAAAACATGACAGCTCAGAAGGAATACCCAGAAGATACCAGGAATCGGTTGAAAATGTTTATTGTTGACACTTTATAGTTCTATTACTTTTAAATATATTTAAAAGCAGTTAACAAAAGTTGTTCTTTTTCAGTTTGCACTTTATGTTCTGTTTGATACAATTGCTCACTTTATACATCATTACTGTGTGTTGTTTTCTTTAATTGTTTTAAATAATAAAGAGTACCTCAAACATTTAAATACAAATAAATATAAAGTTGTTATTAAAAGGACAACACTGAAGTTGGTTTATATATTCAACACTTTTTTGCAACAATTTCAATATTGTGATAATACCGTATACCGTGATAAAACCTTAATCAATTAATCGCAGCATGGAAATCTGATACCGTCACATGCTTAGCGCTAATAAAGTAAATAGTGTTAATTTTGATTTAATGCTGACTTTAACAAAGACTGTTCCAGATTGAGTCAGCAAGACAGTTTGTTGACGTTTGTTCACTTCATTTTACGGCAAATTAGTTTTTAAACAAGACACAGTTAGATGCAAGCTTTTTAGAAAGACAGCAGACAAAAGAGGATGCATTGTCATATATTGAATTCGCAACAAACAAGTGTGAGTAGCAACATTACTATTTGTCTGTTTACAGATCATTTGATTGTAATGAGTATTCATACGTTTTTAACCAAAATGTCCCATACTGTTTTCAGAGTACATATTTGGGGGGGGATTTTTTTGTTACAGCTAGCATCCATCTATTATTTTATATGCACAACCTTTAAATTTTTAATTTTTATTACCCCACTATAGTCATTAGGTGTTTACATCCAAGTCTTGAATGCGGCATGCCTATGAAAACAGTATGTTTCAGAGAGAGGATCAAAAACAGATGAGAAATAACACCTTTATCTCGTTATAAACACTCATTGTAAATAATTTTGACAATTACGTGAATATACTGAACTGTGTTCAAGCTAGGGCTGTGCAATTAATCGTATGTGATTGTCATGCGCATCTCGTCAGTAAAGCTGGTTCCGTGATTAGTAGTAAATCTCCATCACCTCATAATTGAATGCGATTCATCTGCGATTATGAACGCGATATTGCATAGCTTGTCAGTGATCTACGGTTCTGTGTAGTAAATGCTGCTCCATCTGGAAGCAGGTGATGGAGATTTACTTCTAATCACGGAACCGGCTTTACTGACTAGATGCGCTTGACAATCGCATGCGATTATTGTCATGGGGCCCTAGTATCACTAAGTCACAGATATGATGTTATAGTGATCAGTGCGACGAGAGTGCAAATTTAGCAAAGTTGTTTGTGCATCAATAATAACGGACACATGAGTTTTTTTTGGGTCAGCACTTAGTTTGGGGACCAACTCTCACCATTAACTAACTATAAACTAGGACTTTTGCCTCAAACTCGCTAATCCTAAGTTTAGGTATCTAAAATATGGTGTTGCAGAATAAGCCATTAATATGTGCTTTGTAAGTACTAAAACTCACTAATTTCTTCTAATAAACACTAGTTTGTGGAGAATGATCCCTAAACTAAAGTGTTACCATGTTTTTTTATTATGTTTCATATTGCAAAGGTGGTGTAAAAATTGACCCAATTATGCGCACCTAATTTACAGATGTGTGAACTGCCTTCCAATTTCAAATGTATGAAATCAGGGGTTCTCAATAATTTTTACTCCAAGGCACACCTTCTCTCAGAATGAAAAAACAAAAAGAATGAATACTGCAGCGCCGCCCAAACCCTTTCTCGCTGCGAGACAAAAAAAAAAAAAAAAAAAAAAAAAAAAAAACCCTATTTTGTTAGTCTCGGTGTTATTACTTTTCAATTCCATGAAACTGTTTTTAAACAAAAATTCAACTGTTTGTGTTTAACATTCAGTGATCTTTTTTGCAAACACACTTTGCAAAAATGTCACTGCAGATATTCTTTACAACTTAAAAGTATGTAAGAGGCTGAAACTTTTAAAGGGGTCATATGATGCAATTTAAATTTTTCCTTTCTCTTTGGAGTGTTACAAGTTCTTGGTGCATAAAGAAGATCTGTAAAGTTGCAAAGACTAAAGTCTCCAAAAAACAAAAAAAAAAAAATAAAAATAAAAAAGAAAAAAAATCCAAAGAGATATTTTTATAAAAGTTAAGAGTCAACTACGCCTACCTAAAATGGCTCATTCTAACACTCCCCCACATGTCTACATCAGATGTGGGAAGATTTGCATAACGCCGGCCAAATGTACACGCAAAAGAAAGAAGGCATAACTTTTATTCTCGCTGTAGTATTGTTGCTGCTGCCACGTCGTGAAGGCACTGTGTGTTTCGCTGTGAAAACGAAACTACTTTGTTTGGCCTTCCAAAAGAGGACGATATCTGCTTTGTCATGCCTAGAGCTGATCTGTGCTGCTCGCTGAGGAAATACATCAACTTCGTGCTGTGGATCACCGGATCGGCTTTCACCGTGAACGAAGCGGAGTCCAGCCCGGTGTCGTCACATGTGGTTGCCACAAGCCCGCCGTCCGAGCAATCTTTTGTCGAATCTGCCGGCTGTGCCGTTCTCAAGCCCGCCCGTTCCTCTCTCTAGCCCGCCAGCCGTTCCGCACTGTATCCGTCGTGTGTGATGTCGGCTTGTTTCTTTGTGAAAGCGAAACTACTTTGTTTGAATTTCCAAAAATGGACAACTAGAAATCAGTGGTTAAGTTGTATTTACAACACTGTTCCAGAACAGTTCAACCCAAATATTCAGATGTGTGCAGCGCATTTTATGGAGGACTGTTTTCTGATCCTGGGAGAGTAGACTACAATGCCGGCTGTTCTGACTCTCAGACTGTAAGTATGTTTTTTTTTATATTTAAAGAATTTGTCACTGTTGATTCAAACGCGAGTTTTGGGCAGTTTGGAGTAGCACTTGTTGTTTGTCATTTCTCTGATCACAAATGCAGACATGGTTTTAGGATTACGCAGCGCGATGCAACAAATTTGATGTCCCCACTGGATGCAACAAATTTTAGTTTATATTATGTAGCTCGCGGGACTTATAAATAAATACAAATACAAATAAACACAACAAGAGTTGACCACTGTGCTGTACAAAAGAGGAAAGGTAAAACAAAAAGAATAATACTAAATATAATACACTAAAACATAAGTTAAAATGAGGCCAAGAATTATAATGGATTAAGTGCAAGAATAAAAAGATGAGATTGTAGCTTAGATTTAAAATCATATACAGAAGATGCGGATCTCACAGATAAGGGAAGACTGTTCCATAACCTAGGACTGGCCACTGCAAATGCACGGTCACCTTTCAACTTCAATCTTGATCTTGGATATGACAGAGTAATACTGTCTGAACAAATGCCTCATTTATAATGGGTTTTAATGTTTTTGTCTCGTTGCTCCGGCCGGGACACGGCATCAACAGTATGTTAAGGGGCGTAACATTTCCGTCACACGCTTGAGGTATTCGGCCAATCACAGCACACCTCGCTTTTCAGACCGATGAGCTTTGTAAAAATCGACGCGTTTCAGAAAGGCGGGGCACATAGGAGAAACAATGTACAGTATGTGGAAAATAATGTGTTTTTTTAACCTTAAACCGCTGTAACGAATCAGCTCATGACATGAAATATGAATAATTAACCATAACTAGTTATGATTAATTATTAATATTTTAGATCCTCTGTAGATATTATTTAGCTGACCTCTCAGGGTCAACTGTCTTGTCAATTCTAAGAACGTTAATTTCCTGGTTAAGGGAAATAACTTTCTTACTGTACAATTCTACAAAAGCTTGTAGCGTAAATCTGCATGATTAAGTGACTCCAGTTATTAGCAAACAATGAACAACCTCAAGTGTGATACAAATAAGACTTTATTAACTACAGTAAAGCACTTACACTAGTTAACATACTACATACACACGATAAACTGGTCAATAACAAAAAAAAAAAAAAGGGAAAAAAAATAACATAGCACATACATACACCACACACACACCAACACATGCATAGAGTTGGTATAGGAAAGGGTTAAAGTTTTAACTCAGTACAGAAAGAGGCATAAAGAATGAATTTTATGGACACTTTGCATATTCACCAGATCTACACCTGGGGATACGTCAGATTCTCAGTTCAAACACACCTTGTAAAAAGGTGTAACTGATACTTAATGCATCAATTAATAAGACTAAGTTTTATACTTGCTAGTCTCGGCGGTCTGAAATAGATTCCTGATGCAAATCTTAAGGTCCCAAGATCTTGCTGAAGTTGGTTGAGGAGAAAGAACCAGTTTGAGTCGGAGAATCTTGATTGAAATGGAAAGGATAAGGCCGAAGAAAGGCCTGGCACAATGCTTTGGTATCCTGAAGCGTTTTCTCACATCTTCTTAGCTTATGACCGAACCACCGACTGGGCGGTTCACATGGAGTGTGGTCTTTTAAAGCCTGCAGAGATTCACGCCTCTCAAGATGGGCTTGTCCAATGAGGAAGTCCGGAATCTCAAGTGGGAGTTCTGCGTTTTATGGCCCTTTGTTTCTAAGCATGGTATTTCGCATATGTAATTCGCTTGGGTGTTGGTGCACAAATTAGTAAAGATTCTTAGAACGTCAATATGTTGCATAGGTATCAGCATTTAATATGCACTCTCAGTTAGATCATCCAAAGATGAATTCATAGAGACCAAAAATGATATAGGTGAGGTTATATTAACTAGTGTTCTATCATAACATGCATAAAACAGCATACACTACATCAGACAATATACAAGAACAGTAATGGTATAAACAATGACCTGAGGATATGTGTGTTCATTCAAAGAAAGGTTTTCCTATGAATTATTTAGAGAACAGTCCATTTCTCTGGGCTTTGTGTGTCTTTCTCATGAGTAAAATGAGGGAGTTTCTCCCCTACATTCCTGTTAGGCAATAAAACCAGTGATATCATGATTAGTTGTCATGGGTACCAGAGGCCTGTTCTGCCTTTCTGATGTGTTAGGTGCATTTCGGGGGAAGGGTCCATAGACCCTCGTAATTGGCCTTTTGGTTAGGTGAGGGGGCGTTAGATATTGTTTGTTAAATATAACAAAAAGTTGTGTGTCTGATTGGTCTGTCCAATGCTACATGCCGCATAAACACATTTCCTTACACCAAATACACAACATAATGTTCTTTTGTCGGGGCAACATCATAATGATTCCGCCGTTAATCACATAAGTACAAGTCAACCTGGGCGCATACTCAACAAAGCGCCAAGAGAGATGTCAAAGGATGACATATAAACTACTATACGGGTACTTCAGAATCACTAAACAAATCCAAAATACAAATTAAAAATGAATCATTCTGAATGTGTATAAACTCAGGGGCAATCTGAAGGCGTCGTCGTCATCAAATTAACAAGCTGCTGACAGAACAAGCGCGATCATGTCTGTGTTATATGCGTCTGATGGCAACCCATATGTCATAAACACCATGATCCTTCGACAAACGTCTCCAAAACACGGCTCTTCTTGAGCATGCCCTCGCGTTATAACACCCTTGTTGTAACTAATTTGACAATTACATGAATATACTGAATTGTGTTCAAGTACAAATATGATGTTATAGTGATCAGTGCGACGAGATCGCAAATACAAGGTTTGTATATGCATCAATAATAACGGACACACGAGTGCTTAATGTACAAATCGCTGTGTGTCACTATACTTGTCTTTAACTCATCTAAACTTAGCGTGACACTGGGGGAGGGGGGGGGATCCCCAAGGGGAAGTCTTGCTGTATCCGGGGGCTGGGGCCAAGAGCTGTAATTTGCGTATCATGCAGCAGTCTGGCTCATGTAGCAGTCAGTTTTGAGGCACCGTTCAGTGTATTTCACACAGCGTGACGAGAAACAGCTTGAGGTGCTCCAAAACACAGAATATTAGAATACGTAGCACGATGAGGTGCTGCTGTAGCTTTTTTTTTTTTACATTTAAAAAAAACTATTATTTATCATATTAATCATAAAATTTGTAACTTGAATATATTTTAATTTGTTACCCCTATGGAAACATGGAAAACAGCCCTACAGTCCCTATAATGTTTTTTTCCCTCCGCATGCCCAGTTTGTCCTCACAATGAAATCTGTAGGTGGGTAAAGTAAATTAATTCAAAGGATATGTTCGGAGCACAATCAACTAGGCAATGCATTTTATATTACTTTCAATTCTTTGTGGGCTCATTAGATAAAATAGCAGTCAGTGGTATTTAACTTATCTTGTCTTTCTTTGTGATCATCACTCTTCTATACAGATTCTCTTGAAATCCATTATTTTAAAGATAATACTTATTTTAAACACGGAAAATAAATCCTCTCTCTTCATTTTAAAATGTGTATTACTCCACTTGTTTTCATACCAGATAGCCTTTTATAGCTTCTCAAACAGAAAATGTAATTCACATTTACAAGTTCTTTTCTTTTTTCTTAGGACATAAAAACTTGTTTTCAGACATAACATTAGTTGTATCATAAAAAAAATACTTGTCCTAATAGTATAAAATCCCTATAGAGTTGACAAAAAACTATAGCCAAACGACTGACACCAAGGTAAAGCTCACCAAATATTGAAAATATCCTAGGACATATCCACAGAGGTAAGTGAAGGTAGTATATCCAGACTGAAGGAGAACCCTTTGGGTTAAGAGGCAAAAGAGTGGATCAACATCAAGCGAAAGGAGGGATATTTTTCCATCTAGCTACAGTGCAGTGGTAGATTAAAGGGATTGGGAATGTCCATGGAGAGGGTGGCAATAAATGCGGAGCAAGAGGCAGAGGGTTGCCCTGGGTACCTGGTGAGTTGTTTGAAACAGAACACACAGAAGCGATGTCCACACTGTGCTTGGAAAGGTTTCCTAAGAATCTCTTTGCACTGCTGACATTGATATTTTGGTTCCATGGACACAGACAGCACTTCTCGAGATATCCCAGGTAATGTGGAGTCCAATGAAGAAGGTAAAGATGGACGTGCCATTGCCTTCCATTTACCCACAGTGCCAGCAGTGCTGATCATCTGTAAAAATAAATAAATAAAAAGCACAAATTAGCAGAATAATTGCAGTTTTAACACATTTGTTTGAAATCAACATGAAACTGCATATACAATTAATTTATCTTCCATTAAATGACATATTTATGAGTGAAAGAGAATATTCAACCACAAAGAATTGTAGGGTTGGACTTGGAAATGGAGTCACACCAGAATGTGAAACCGATGTTAATTTTTTACTTCATTAGAAAATACTATAATATAATAAGTCTGCATTATTGTGTGCACAGTGTACCAGCTGGACAAATCAGACACATTATTATGTTATATTTAACAAAATAATCCAACAAAGACCCCCACATTAACAACTGGAATGGTGAGGGAGGTATGTCGGACTACCCCCAGGCCACTAGGGCTAGGTATCATTCAAAAATTTTCGATATCGATACCTTGACTTCGATACCGGTTCCTGAACAATACTTTTTTCGATTCCAATTTTATGAAATCAATTTTAACATTACATTATCTTAAAAAAAAAACTTTGGTTTTATTTTTCAACTTGTGATGTTTATACAAACTCAAAGACTCATCTCCTGAGCACTGCACAAAGGAACAAAATGCAACCAACACAAATAAATCAGTGCAAATAAGTTTTAATAAAGCTCAAATAGTCTTCAGTTTACACCTCTGTTAGGCTACATTTACACTAGTTAATGTTCGTTTTAAAACGCATAACTCAGACAGAATCATGATTTCTATTTAATTTCCACTGATTTACTGATGAGCATTAGCAGCTTCCAGCCTCGCTTGTGGTCTCTCTTCCAGGATCGCTGTCTCTGACTCAGAGAATACAGTCATTTCAGCAAAATTACATGCCAAAAACACACTTAGACGGCAATCGGAAGTAGACAAACACTTGATTGGTGGTTGAAAGTGAGTTTTGAATAAAAGCGGAGGAATATACTCTATTTATTGTCTTAGTAGAATGATGATAGGTTGAATGAATGGGAACAGTAAACGCGCTTTCGGGTCGTGAACTTTCGTATGAACGGACATCTGCATATATGATCGGTACTCACGCAGCTCCTGCGCTACTCTCCCATCTGGAATGAAGGACGGTCTGTCGCTGACGTTTTTGTCGGCATATAGGGAATCAGCTGAAACGCAGTGGAAACGCCAGTATGACGAGGATCGTTTTCATTTAAAAAAATAAACGCACCAGTTTAAATGTAGCCTTACATCTAAGGGGGATGGGACGCATTCGCACTACAGCCTCACTGTGCGCCACATCTCTGAGTGTAACCGGCGTAAACTAGTAGGTGTGTTCGACTTGAAGTGGACTGACTGTGCAGACCGATCAGTGTATTACAGTACCAAGAGAGCTAAAGAGAGCAGACCGCTCCATGCGCTTTCGACTCGCTCTCGCGGATGATCGATCGGCGCCGCACCTCTTCTAGTCGAACACACCGGCTAGTGCTGCAGGCCTATAGAGAATGAGGAGTTACGTCACGATCTTTTCACTCCGCATTGCATTTCGGGAAGGCGCCGCCATATTAGCAGGATAAGCTATCCGTTCCCATGGTTACTTCTCATTCTCTATAAGGATAAATGATTATCTTTTGTTTTGTTTTTGCCTTTAAGTTAAACAACCATTCATTCTTCATTATATCGTTTGCAGGGAAGAAAAGCTATTTTATCGCACTGCATTATATGCACTGCATTTCTCTCTTAGGTTTTGTAGAATCTGGTTTACAGTGTTTACCCGATTAGCGTGAAAACTGTCGCCCGCTGGACGCTCGCTGCTCAGTCATCATACGGTACATTATCCAAATAAAAGTGTGTTCAACAAGCTGACAGAAGTCGATCCATTTCTTTGTTGGAAATGTTTTAATGACGAAGTATAATTGTTGTCATTATAAATATTATTTTTTCCATGGCCACGGAGGAGAATCACAGATTGTGGGTCACATCCAGCGAACAATCACGAACTTTTATGTACTTTTTATATTTATTTCAACAAATGACAAGCAAAATAAAATCCCTAGGAGCTTGGGGAAAGTTTTGTAGTATTTTCAAATGCTGGTTTAATGTGCTTAAGACAGTGATGCTAAAAGACATGCAGATGAGCCAGAATACTAACGTAATGTTTAAATGTAAAGCGTTTTCCTCTCTTTAGAAAACTGTAATCTAGAAAGCGCTTCTGGATTAAGACAGCGATTTCTAAAGTTCATACTTTGGGCTCATCTGTTTTTCCACACATATTATGCTTTATTAGTAAGATGTGTGTACAGAATGTGGTCTTTAAATATCACTGTCTCGTTGCATTAAGCGCGTTCTTTATATGAGAGGAAAATGCTTAAATAAGCGCGATGCGTTCACATTTTGATCTTATATGCATATCTGCACATAGTATATGCTTTACAATTTTAGATTTTTTAAATTTAGAAAGTCCAAGTCCTGCTAATTCACAAGCCTAGTGAGAGTCATGCTCGCAAAGAAGGTAATGTTAACTATTAAACCAACCAAATCAAAACTTTCAAAAACACACTGCAATGTGATTCTTTTACTGAGTGAGAGTCAGTGGGTTTAATCAGTGACATTAACAGATTTACTATTCGGCGTCTTCTCCGCGACCTCCTTCTCTTGGTGTTTTTACACATAGAAAAGGCCAAAAAACATATCGCATTGTCCATTTTTCTCTCAGAACGGTGATCGAGTTACTATTGCAATTATCGATGCAGTATGAATGACATACACCGGTGACATTTTTCATAATCACGACAAACAATCAAATACTGCCCTAAACTCAATAGCGGAACGGCAGCGCTATCCTGCAAATATGGCGGATAAACAAAGCAGTTTCCCAGAACTCAACGCGGCGTTACGTCACATTCTCATTCCTAATTGGCTCACTGACGCCGATGAGATTAACCCCTTAGGTATTGAAATTTGGTACTGAACGAAAAAAAAAAAAAGTTTTTTTCGATACGCGATCGTATCGATTGGTTCACAATTTTTTCGGTCGGATGGTTGCCTAAAAAGTATCGAACTCGATACCCAGCCCTACAGGCCACTGGTTACCATAGCAGCAAGGAAACATTAAAAGATAAGATTTGCAGCTCAAAGGAATTTAGGGAGAGTTAACTCTCGCTTAATTCCCCATAAATGGCTCACTGAACCCCTGGAGGTGTGACCTCCACAGAAGCTAATGGCAAATCAGAGTAACCTCACTCTCTTCTTCTCTCTGGTTGCTCTTGGACCCTTTCTTTTGGTTGCTGTGTGGAGGAGACTGGAGACATCCAGTCCAACCGCGATGCTGCGGGACCTCCTCCACACCAGCAGGACGCCAAAGTTGCAACTCTCCACCTGGGAGAGAACTCTCCCGACCACCACCAAATCAGAATGATCTTTTTCAGAATAATTCAGAATTAATTTTAGGAGTAACAATTATGAACAAAACAGCATCATGTATTTATGCATTGCTTAATCCAAAGAGCCAAAGCACCATTCACACAGACTGCATTTAAAAGCATAAGAGTCGCAGTGAGAAGGAATAAACCTCCACAAATTCGTGACATGTTTTCTAAAAGTTTAAACTGTTTTAACTTTGCATGGCTACATCTCTTGTGTGAGACGCGAGTGCAGCAGTCATATTTGTCCATCTAAAAAATGCGCTGAATATGCGTTCTGTGTGAATGGCTTGGTTTCGTTTTTAACCCATTCAAGAGCTTCTCCGCATTGAGCTTCTATATTTCTCTAATATTTTGAATGAATAAAGCCGCAGCGGCACGTCTCGTGGGCTAGACTAACAAAACATTAAAATGCAACAACGTCACTTACATCATCACCGCATCTTGCGCACCACTGATGATGCTCCCTGATGCACACCTAACATTCAAATGCAAATATTTATTTTAAATTCGACTAATATTCATTCTTTATTCACAATCTCCTCATCACAGGCAGGCACAGCACTCATTTCAGCATGTGTTCGTGTTTGTGTGTGCTGTCTGCGTCACTCATAGCACATGCCTATATCGTGCACTGTATCGAATATTTTTTCTATCGATATCGAAGAAGGTGTACCGTCGATAAATATCGATACCGTTTTATCGCCCAGGCCTATTTGAATATGTATGACCCATCATGAAATGGAGAATCAGACAACAATGACTATGGACTGCTGAGCAGGTGAAGCCTTGTATGAAGTGAGACTAGGCAAAAAAATGTGCTTGCAAAACTTTAAAAATAGTATCCTTAATTCCCAGATTATTAAAATATGTAATTAAAAGCAAAGGTGACACAATGGTAACATGCCTCTGTCCCAACTTTTTTGGAGTGTGTTGTAGCACCAAAATCTTTGTTTTTCTTTGTACTTTAGTCAAATAAATAAAGGTAAAAGAGAATGAACAAATAACATTCTTGATTTTATGGCATTTCACAAAAAAACCCAACTTTTCTGGAATTGCGGTTGCACTATAATTTACTAATGTTTTACAATATTCTAAACCAAAATGTGGCGCAAAACCTTCAAGTATATACTGTACGTCAGCACACGATTTTTTATAAAAAACTCAATATAGTTTGGTCTGAAACAAATAACTGAAATAAGTATGATTTTTATATTCTGGAGATTGAGAACTTTTCAACCATATATGATAGGGTTTGGCGATGTCTGTAACGGTTGCCTGTTACATTACAGTACATAAAATTTTACTTACCACACAAAAAGAAAGGACAGATGACTGAGGACGATGGCGAATGATTTGCAGATCCTCCGCACCTCTGACAAACATCTAATCTTGTAAAATATGTGGTAAGTACTGCCACTCCATAGTATAAACAGACTACGTGCGATCGCGAATCTCGAAAGTGAAACTAAAAAGCGATTGTGCATTCAAAAGCAGTTTCGATTAAAGCTGCAGTCCGTAAGTTTTGCCTCTTTGTCGTCATCTCTGTTTGAAATCTGCAATTGCAGTTACTTGCGGAATTATCTTCCTTGCGTGGGTTGTGATCCGTCACGGCTACAGCGCAGATTAATCTAATGTTCTGATGTTTTGATGTGTGGCTGTCAGTCACCGCACTGACCAGGGGGGATACTTACTTAGGAATCACCGATTCTAGCCTACATTCTCTGGACATATAAACACAATAAGACTTTTTACCGTGATATTGTCATCAGAAGAATCGCAAGTAACACGTGCCAGGTTTGTTCGACCAATGGGACAATGGCAATTAAATCTAACGATCAATTAGCTCGCATCACATCAAACCGTGCAAATTATTATTATTGTTATACTTTGTTCTCAAATTGTTAAATGTTAACAACACAGCATTGCGTGACGATGGTATATAGTGTGTATTAGCGTGGTTAGATTCACAGTTTTTGTACAGTTCCCGGTCTCTACCTAAGGCGAACTACAGGCTATATATCATAATTGCATAGCTATACGAACTTGAAATTCTTTTAACCCAATAAGCAAATTATGCTCCCTTCTAACTGGTTCTCTTTAAAATACAAATCCTGTGTAATCCCAGACTATCTGTAATCAGATGCACACAAACTGGAATAATTTAATTTCAGTCACATATTTGTTTCATAAACCGCGACCTTATGGTGACAAATCCACCACAAATGAGACAATTTATTATCCAGCTGCTAGTGAAAAAAAGGCCTAATAAACGATCCACCCCTGCAGGATCATTCATAGGCATAGCCTACGAGCTGGGACTCAAGCTTTAGTTTACAGAGTGACGAATGTGATGCAGCAGCATGCTTGAATTTCCCGCGAAGACCTACCCATACCACTCAAATTATAAAACATTATTATAAGCTTACCGACCGTTGTGAATCGGGCTAAAGTAAGGCGATAGTCTTGAGCACTGGCTGGTTATGCACTTGCTCAAATATTGATTTCGGATAATTTTTAACCAAAAAAAAGTTACAGACTGCAGCTTTAAACTGAAGTTATTAAAATATGTATTTTCCTCCCATCTCGTATTTATTACCACGATCAACTCTTAACAACTCTTCGCCACTACCCCGCTTGGCCACTCAAGTGTAATATGGTTAAATTGGTACTTGTATGTCCTTTTCGGAGCTTGTCAGCCACAAGTTACTACCTCCGTGAAGTTGGCCCCCCACCCAACGCAAACCGTCGGCAAAATAGTCTCAATCGTTTGTACTGGTTTGTGCTGTAAAAATTTTCGTTTGTGTTGCTTTGGTTTATTAGATATTAAAATAATATTTATAGGTCATTCTGAGGTCACTCAGCCCCCCAACATACTCCAAATTCAACCCAAATAGTCTTGTTTGTTTGTGCTCATTTGTTCTGGTTTGTGCTGGTAAAAGTTTCATTTGTGTTACATCGGTTTTTAAAATATTAGACATTGAACTATAGGCGATGACGTCACCAGCCCCCACATGCTCCAAATTCACCCAAAACAATCTTCTTTGTTTGTGCTTCATTTGTGCTGGTAAAAGTTTAGTTTGTGCTGCTTCGGTTTTTAAGATATTAAAATAATATTTATTGCTCATTTTCTGAGGTCACTCAGCCCCCAACTG
>JADLZN010009615.1:0-18378 GCA_018155175.1 Sinocyclocheilus anophthalmus | reverse complement strand
TATAGTTCACCCAAAAATAAATATTTGCTGTTAATTTGCTCACCCCTATAGGCCACCCGAGATGTAGGTGACTTTTTTTCTTCATTAGAACAGTAAAGAAGATTAGATTAATTTAACCTTATACTATGTATCCAGGCTCGGGCAAATCAGCATCATATAATGTATTACAGAATTTATTAATTAAGCAGGATAATCGTAAAGTCTAACAGATAAATCAGCACCACCTGAGACATCCAGGAGCACAGAAACTTGGACATGCGGCCCTCGTATGTTATGCAACAAATTACTTGCTACAGAAAACTTTTATTGTGTAGGTGTATAAAGCAATTATATATATACACAGAACAAAACCCCCCCCCCAATATATATATATATAATATATAATATATATATAATATAAATATACTACCCAGAATTTATATGAATATTATACTAATATTTATATCTCAGCCAACTTCATTAATAGACTGCTGTATCTGATAAGTAAATATAAGATTAAACGTTAAATGCATGTTAAGATATGTTGTGCATACGTTTGCCATTTATTTATTCATGTATATTATTCATGTTCCTTTTTCATTTTGCAGGAAAAGGTGAGATGTGCTTTTCCTAATTTGGACACAAGATCCCTGAGAGAGTCTGCTTGCAACAAATTATCAAATGAGCGAAAGCCTAATTTTGAGATATATAAATTATAAAGTTTGAATATTGTGAATTTCCATTTTCATGCTTTGTTACTTTGTGCCTTATAAGGGGTCATTGTGGAAGTAAGACCCGTAGTTTGTAGGGTACACAGTGAGTTGTTTACACATGTGAATAAATGTTGAAATTTAATGTGACAGATGTAGTATGTTGTGTCACATTTTTAAGATTATAACAAGTATAAACTATGGTTTTCTTGCAGGAATATCATAGCATATTAATTGTTACCATGAAAAAAAAAAACAACTGCAAAATTATTTCAGGAATACCACAATAATACAACAAAAGGACCACAGGATTTTTACAGGAAAGCTAGGTATTCATGCAGAAATGTAACAGTAGTACCACAGGAATATCACAGATTTATTACATACAGTACAACAAACATGCTGTGGTAAAGCGTCCCCAAAAAAACACAATGCCACACTTGATTTGTGTGGTACTTTTAATGTTTTACCACATGGAATGCCACAGGTAATTTTTGTTATACAGTAGATGAGCATCTACTGTAACATCAACTGTGATCTCAAGCATTTGGTCTCAAATACAATTTCTATTCATATATTCAGATCACACAGGACTGAATAGCACCTTGTTTCTAATGGGGAAAAGGAATAATGACAATTGTGATAACTGTGGGGTTAAAGAAAATGCTGAGCATGTCAGATTACGTATATTATTTTTATTTATATATATTTAGTCATTTATCAGACGCTTTTATACAAAGCGACTTACAAATGAGGACAACAGAAGCAATAATGTAGTATAAAACAACTAAAAACAAGATCCAAAACTTATAACCTAGTAAGATACAACATCTTAAAATAAAAGAAATAAATAAAAAAAAGACAAATGCATACAAACAAAATAAAAAAACTTAACATTAAACAAAAACAAAAAATAAAGCTAAAAAACAATTCAAAATATTAAAGACAAAAGGTAAAAACTACGTGTATGTACAACCACACACACACTTATAAATTCAATATATATTTCATTTCCATTTAGTTTGCTGAAGTATTAAAATAAATCAAATCAAATAAAACTAAAAACTTAATAAAAGACCTATACAGACATAATAAAATCAGAAATAATTTAACTAAAATTAAAAACAAAAGACATCAAAAGACAGTAGTTACAGTAATCTAAAAAAACAAAATACACCTGCCAAACACACAGCTGGCTAAAAAAATAAAATAAAATAAATAAAAAAAGAACAGGTGCATTTCAATAACTTTACGTAGAGTCGTGGAAAAGTTCATTTATTTCAAGTAATTCAACTCAAATTGTGAAACAATAAATAAATTCAATGCACACAGACTGAAATAGTTAAAGTCTTTTGGTTCTTTTAATTGTGATGATTTGTGAAGACTGCACGCATCACGTGCAGTCTTCACGTGATGCGAATTCGCAGGTCAGAGTTCACCAAACCTGAACTTTGGAACGCAGCGAAATGCAAAATTTTTCGCATGAGCTTGCGGTTCCGGTCTTACGCATTCGCATGCGTATGAATGGAAGTCAACAGAACGAAAAGTGCAGTGTGACCACTGGGTTCAAATTAAACATAGCATGCACAGACTATCTGTCGTTTTTAATTTAACTCTATATTTCTTCACACGGCTCTTGAAAAACCTTCTATGCGAAACACTTGCCCCGAAAAAGGGCGGCGGGGACGGGGGAAGGATTAGTGAATTACAGTTCTTCAGCTAGGCCCCCTGCACGGTTAAGTAAGTAGTTAAAGAAAGTCAGTAATCCATCCTCAGTGAGATAGCGCGGTTTCGGACGAAGCCGGAACTGTCACAGATGAGTTGTCAAGATCAATACGTCTGCAACATGCCAAGCGAAGAGACTAGGTGAGTGCGGCACATTCGTTGTAATACAAACCCCCTTGAAGCGGCGAAGCCGAGAAGAAGAAAGAAGAAAGAGAGAGGACATGTAAGGCGCAAGGATTAATATAGGGCTAGCTACCAACTAGCTTATAACAATTAGGGGTAGCCCTTATTGAAGATTTTAAAAGAATACAGCCTGTAGGGTAGCGTGTGAGAGTATTTGAATTTAACCTTAATCCCTGGTTCGATTATGTACTTTCTCCTATTCTAGAGTATCCTTCTGAATGGCTTAATGGCCTCAGGTTATAGTTAATTAAATCACCCCAAATTCTACATGTTTTAGAAGTGATCTAGAGACGACTCTAAGTTATTGGGGGTTTTAATAGCACAGTGAATAACACGCTACAAAGGGTGGGGCACACACATGGTATGGCCTAGGCATGGGAGCTGAACACACAGCAGCTGTGACCAACCATGGTGTGTTGCCCAACACAAATCAGTTAATAACGAATACAGTTAATCACTAGTGCTACTGGTTTGTTCCTAATACTAGATTGATTACCCTGTTTTAATAATAGAAGTTAGCTAATTTTAAATCCATTTACATGTCATGCCCCATTTTGTTCGACTTTGATTTGATGTTCTCTCTGAACCTCAAAAATAACCAGAGACACTTTTATTTTTGATTTATTTTCAACATGTGCCCTAATTTTATAGCCCTGTTACACAAGTCATCTAGACAAAAACTAGGGCATAACTATAGTCCTGAGCACCAAATAATAAGCACAATCTGAATAGAAATGCTCTCCATCTTCCATTTTTTCTTCCTCTACTTCAATTCCTCAGAGATTAAGCCTGTTGTGAAACATCAGTAGTTGAAGGACTAATTGAGAATAAGAACGTCTTAAGTAATCAATCAGAATCGCTTACGCCCTTTTCGCATAATAGGCTGAACCAACCTATATTAGCATTCTGGCATCCACAGCAAGATACTAACAGAATACTTCACACGCTAACACACCATGGCAAAAAGCGCTAGGCTGAGGAAACCTAAAAGGCTTCCAGTAATTCGGTTTTGATCTTTATTAGTCTATAGCCCTTATCTCATACAACGCTGGACAAAATGTTGCGATGTGTCAACTGCCAGATGCAGACCAAAAGGACCTGGCCAGGCATTGGGAGGAAACACCCTGTCTCCCAGGGCTGTGGAGAAAACCTAATGCACCAGAGCCGAAAGCACGGCAACAAAGGAATGAGTACTACTGCTCATGACATCATAGCGAGAGTTAGGCTACAACGAGCTCACCAAGATCATCATCTTCTGGCCCACAACTCATGTGAGGATGATACAGGAGAGAGAAGTTGTATAGCGCACGCAACAAGATCACGGCGACTATCCCACAAAGGAAACCCCAGCAGATGGCGTTAAGGGAGGAAATCAATGATTCAATAAGGCTGACAGCTGTACGAACCGCGTCCGCGAGCACCGGGAAAGGGCTCAGGAAAGCCAGAAAGGATACCTGCAGAGGAGAAGAGCGTCACAACACAAAAGTAGATATTGAAACAGTTAATTGTGAGCTGATGAGGACAAAAAAGTTGCCAGAATTGAGACTCTGTTCCAGCAGCTGAACAACACTCAAGACAGACTTGACATGGTCCAAAGAGAACTCAGGGACTCCTACAGGCAGCGAAAAGAGACACAGTGGGAGAGACACCCTACTCCCTCACCCAGCAGAGCAAACTCCCTCAGGCTTGCACCAAACTACGAGGGAGGAGCAAGCACTTTCTGCTTAACAACTCAGCAGACAGAACCATTATACCTCCAGCAACCACAGAGAGGAGTGGGTCCCTTCCAAGCATCCCTGCAGCAGTGCATGATGTGACCCCCAGAGACCTTGACAAGCTAGCCAGAAACATCCCAGCATTCACATATTATGGTGAAGAACGGAACGTTTTAAACATTGCTTGCAAGCAGGACCAGAGTAATCAATCTTATGTGTCTGTCTCATAAGTTAGTAACTTCGTATACATGCGCATACCAGTTTCTGATCAAAACCAGCTCAGAAGCCGTTTTAGACAGTTTTCAGGCTATATGGTTTAATGTACGATAAGAAAACTAATCCTGAGTTTTAGCGAAGAAATCCTATTTTTGTTGTTAGTAGAGGGTATGCCTGTTCTGACCGAAGACAGATAATCTCGATTAGCAACCCATATAATGGTACCAGAATCAAATAAGTCTGATCTTGTAGAAGAAATCCCCACTTCAGCATGTGTTGGGTGAGATGAGCGGGCTCCTCATTTCACAGGATTAAAGCCGTATTATGTGTTACGTATCATTGGTCATATTGATCCGCTCATGGGACAACATTACGTCAATTATAGGTTTTATTTAGCGTAGCTAATATGGATGTCAGACTCATCTGACCACGGTGAGGTTTACTAGACCCATGCTCACCCGGGAAGATCAATCACGGTCAGCTTGGGCTGTGATGTGAGCCTGCATTGGTCTCCTAGCAACACGTGACTCCGGAAGTGTGAGCAGACTCTTCCGGGTAATCTGACAACAGCACCCACTTCACAGAACTTTTGTTGTAAAACAAAGAAACTGTGGTAGCCAACGCTAAATACTTTAGAGCCGCCACACACAGCCATTTTAAAGCAACGAAACTTTACTCAATTGCTAGCTGTTAGCATATGATAACACTTAGAGTAGGGGTGAGGTGAAGTGACGTGCAAAACCACTCCCTATCTTATCAATCCTCTCTCTCTCTCTCTCTCTCTCTCTCTACAACCGTCACTCCTGGTTTTCACTTGCACGTTATGCTATCATCTTCTCTTTGGATTTCAGTTAGGTCGGTCCCTCCCCACATACTTTGGTTTAACTTGTGTTATTTTTATTTTGACTTTATTCTACCTCTCTTTGATTTTATTTTCATTAATTAATTGAAGTGCAATTACTGTTCAACACAATGTAGGCCCAGATAGAACTAGGAACACTTCTCATTGTTTCTTTACTTTTTCTTTTTGACCTCGAGGTATTTGGTGTGTCCCTGCTAGCTTAGCTAACAGTCTAACCCTAGGTTTATGAGTCTATTGCAGAATCACCCACAAGTGACACCTGCTTAGCCATATCTCCTAGCAAAAAACTAAATAGGTAAAATCCTCCCTTTTCCTTTTTGATTTCATCTTATTATTTTATTTCAGTTTTGTCATAGTCACCAAACCCGTGAACCATCAGTGCTTTGAGTAATAGTTTGATCACACGTATAGCCCGGTCATCAGCTGACCCCTGCTTACAGCCCCCTCAACAAAGTTACTCAAACTCTCTCTATGTGTTCACGAACACAAAAACATAGCACCCTACCTCACTAGCTGTTCTCTCACCAGCCTGATCATACCTACCGTCTGACCACAGCCGTTACCCCAACAGTGAGCCTCTAACACCTTTGTACGTACTTTGCAATTGCCATTCGGCCTCTCTCTTCCTCTGGTGTTCCCAACAAGGGCCGTATGTCGCAGACACTACACAGACATTCAAGCCGGCCGTCACAAGGACACTTGGAAACAAGCAGAGCCATGTGTGGATCATTAGCCAACGCAGCCGAACGACCGGCAATGGCAGCAAAGGAACCAGCGAGACTGTGACACAAGGGACGAATGACCACCCAGCCCTGAAACCACCAGGATCGCCAGCATTCAATCCTATCATTGGCGCACCGCCAGGGCCTCAGAAGGAGGAACATGACTGAAACTGCAAGTCACAGAGTTATAACAGGGAAAACTGAAATGGCTCACGATGAGAGAAAGCTAGAGCACAGTGCAAGGAACCTTCCAGAATGGGGATGCTGCAAAAGACGAAACACCAGTCGGCAGGAGGCTCTAACAGTGCTGTGACACCGAGAGCAGCTTGCGAAAAAGCCAACAGAGGGGACTTGGCAAAACAGATAGAGATGTGTCAACACAAACAACTGTTAAAAAAAGCGTATGTGAAGGGGCGTAATGAGAGAGGGACAACTCAGAGTTAGGCTTAGAAGGCCCTCAGCCATTCAGCCGAGGCCGGAAGTCCAAACCCTGAACTCAGCATGTTGGCAACATTAACAGAGGAGCTTGGACATGTCCAGAAAGAACTGAAACTAGTCCAAGCCTGTGCCTGGAACTCACAGTAAAGTCACCCTGTGCACGCTGCACACTGCCAGCAGGTGTAAGCCCCCTCACCTCATAGAATACACGAGATTACAAGCGGGGGGAGCCAAAGCCTTATGCTTGACACTTCACAAGTCAGCTCCATGAAAACCTCTGCAGCTGCAGCAGGAAAAAGTCTAATTCAGGCAAACCGAAACAACGCCTGTGAATGCCACCTGCAAGCAACCCGAGCTGAAATCCAAGTCCTTGCTCAGCAACGAGACAACTCCAAACACCAATCAGGTAAAGTCAAACGAAGCCAAGGTGAATTCAATGTCACAAATTAACTGAAATATGCCTGCAGACCACAAGGCGAACAGATAGGGAAAACATGACACGAGGCCAGGCCCCCTCAGCCAGAGTCCGCGAAACTGCGGTAGGTGGGGGGGGGGGGGACCTACAGACCCAACAAGCTGGTTCCAGAGGACCCTAAACAATGGCAAACACACACTGCCAGAGGGCCACAACATTTGCCCAATCTGCAAAACTAACTGGACTTATAAGCTTGAACGGGTCTGCAATGTGACACACAAGACAGGACTCTTGCTAGATCACCTCCGGCCGTGAGGCACACAAACCTCCGTACAGCAGTCTACCAACTGTCACGCGGATTACAAAAACGACATACAGACTGCTACAGCCAAATCTGAGTTACGGCAGAGACAGAACAGGCCAAGCGGAGGGAACGGCTTCAACTCAAGAACTTCCCTCCGCCCGAAATCCGAATACATTGTGTAGGCACCACCAAGCAACCGGGTCCTTCCGCCGCACAATGCCTATTCAACAACTGTGTGACCTGACTCAGAAGGCCTTTAACAAGCACAAGGCTTCCACTAAAGGTGTTTGTCAAACCCCAATGAGTCTGAACTTCACAACTCAGAATACAAAGCTGGCACCAGAAGGTACCCAGCATTGCCACAATGCAAAATCCTTCTACAGAAAGCCCCTAGCCAGACGAGGACAGAGCCATCACCATGGCAACAAACCCAGGTTCCAGACCAACCACTGGAAAAAGCCATGGAAAAAGGCGTCCTAATCCTGCAAACACCACGGTATGTCCAACAGCAATCCACCACAACATCCTCCTCCACATCCTTCACACAGGTGCCGAATGGAGGCTACAAAAGGACAGCTGGACACACCTACTTCTAGGTTACAGGAGCTGCTGACACTCACAAAAGAGCTCCTTGAACAAAACTCAACTAAGGGGTACTGAGAAGGACAAACCTCTGACTCCTTGCCTGCCGCAACACAGAGCATCAGACCCCTCCAAGGGAAGGAGCATCCCTTAAAACCAGTCTACACCCCAGAAGCAGCCAGACAAAGTTGGATGGAGCAACGGGCCCACATGCAATTTGCCCAACAGCAAAACCTCTACCAACACAACTCAGACAAGCTCAAGTCTGTGCCACCACAAGAGCAAAGCAACACCGCAAACATCAGATTTCTAGTGAAGTTCGAGCTACACAGAGGGCTAACAACCACCTGCTGCCATCCTTGCGCCATCACTAGGTCAGTCTGAAACTCTCAGCACACTACAAAATCTCCATAACAATAACCTGCAATCCCTGGAACCACCTGCAATCTCACCAGTGAGAGTCTAATCTGGCTGTTACACGCGTTGTACACGGATGACCAACCTACCTAGACATAACAACATCACAAACAACCATCTTACTGCAGGATGACAGGTGACACCGCTCGGACACCGGCTGCACAAGCTCGAGGACCTCACTCTCTAACGCACAGCACACAGCCCACAACCTGACAGAATAACGAAACCAGAGAAGCAGCAAAAGACAGCAAAAGCACACGCTGAGGCGAGGGAACAATAAAAACAACCAAGCAGGGAGAACACACTTTCTAGCCGTGAGTGGCAGTGCGTGTCTGATTTGTTCTGCACCTGACGTTCGCTCCGCTGTTGTCTATGGACGGGCAACAACGTTTCCGAAAGGGGGGAATTATGGAGCAGTTTGGACCATCAGGACACACAATTTTTTGTTTCTATTTACAAATAATGTCTAAGCACTCTCATCTAACCAAGAGCGCAATTCGAGCGTCTATGGCCCTTCCCCCGAAAGATATACCACCCTCCGCAAGTGCAGAACGAGGCTCTGGGTCATCGGCAACCAATGATGAGTATCACTAGTTTTATTGCACAAAGGAGATGCGGCAGATGAAACCCACTCAAGAACATAAGGCCCAGAGAAAGGACCGTTCTCACTGAATAATTCATGATGGAACCCTTAGTTTGAGGAAAGATACATTAAGTATCTTGGAAGTTGTGGCCTAATGGTTATGAGAGCGGATCTCGGTAACCCAAACGTTGTGGGTCGGCTCTCGTTACTGGGCAAGGATTGTAGGTGGGTGGGACGTGAACTGTACAGCGCTATCGTCCACTTCATGCAAACTGATGTGCCACTTGAGCAAGGCCACTGAAACCCCAACGGCTCCATGGAGGGTTATAAAAATGGCTTGCCAGGGCTAGGGGGTGTTGAATGTCATCTGCTGTGTGGGTGCAACTTCTGGATGGGTAAATGAGAGAACTAATTCCAAGTAGGGTCACCATACTGGACACATGTCAAGTCATAGATCTCCAGGCCATGCGTTATACATTACTGTGATTGTCGGTGTAGTGTATGCTGTTTATGCATGTACTGTTACGACTAGCTAACCAATAGTTAATATCAACTCACCTAATCATGTTTGGTCTCTAATGAAATTCATCTTCGGATGAAAGCTAATTGAATCCGATTGGAATTCAGACTTCTCCAGGGACCAGCCCATCTTGAGAGCGTGAATCTTGGCAGACCCGCTTTCAGTCTGCCTGTTCGTTACGATTCTGAGGGGATGAGGATGGAGCTAGAACGCCCTCAACCTAAAGTCGCGCAGGCTTCGGCCTTGAATTTCATTCCCCAAGATCCTCTGACTCAAACTGGTTCTTTACATCAACTAATTTCAGCAAGATCTTGAACCTTAAGATTTGCATCAGGAATCTCTTTAAGACCGCCGAGACTCGCTAAGTATCAAAATTAGTCTTATTAATTATAAGTAAGTATCATGCACTTGTACAAGGGATGTGTTTGCACTAGGAACTGATGTTTCTTCCGGCGAGATTCTACTGCCATCAAGTACACCGTCATGTTTTTATTTAACCAGTTCTTGTTATGACCTAGAAGTTTTTGAACCATCCGAATACGCAAATGTATGAGTGGTTGTGTGGCTGTTAGATCTAGTTTAAGAGGTTTTGGTAGTTGTGTTAGATAAAGTCTTATTGTATCACATCTTGGACGTGTTCATTGCGTGCTCATACTGGAGCACTAATCATGCAGATTTTGATCATGCTTGTGTGGATGTACGTCAAGAAAGTATTTCCTTAACTCGGAAATTATTGTACACAAGTTGCTACCAAGTCGCAGAAGAGCAATGGTCCGCCCGGTTGTGTAGTTCACAAGACGACCGTAACACGGGTTCTGGTGGATACAGACGACTCAAGCTGTCAGTATCAAAGCGTTCACATGACTCTGCTCGGGGGTCGCCGACACTATTGATAGAGCTGTCTGGACACAATGTTCCAGCGACGAAGTGAGGGATGTGGGTTATGGCAAAACAATTCGCTTAACCTGGCAGACAAATAAATTTTAAAAAATTTGCGGCTTTCTCAATTCCGTATGATGCCAGGTGTAAAATATTACGCACCGACAAGGCTTTCGGCTTAATGGAGTGTGCATGCAGTCCGCGGTCTCATTTGGAGAAGTTGAATTGAATTTCTAGAAAATATAATCGTTTACATCGAGACTTTGAAATAACTCTGACACACACTTGCGCAAAGGATTTGGACGCTTTCGTGCGGCGGACTTAAAACTCAAACTGTCTAATGGCCATGGCATCGCGCGGTTACGTTTTGGGTCATCGTCGTCTCCAGCGATGGGAAGTGAGGCCCGACGCTAAACATTGAGAGAATTAGGACATGGCAATTCCAAAACATCTCACGCAGGTAGGGCTTTCTTACGGTTTATGGGTTAGTTTACCGAAGGGTATCAGAACACACAAGGGTGTTCGATTGACGGGGTCAGCTAAGGCAGTGAATTGTTTCACATCTTGAAGGAAGCAGTCGGCCTTCTGCACCTTGGGAACCTTTTCATAGTACCAGAACTTATTGTGGAACTACCCACTTTTCGGTGTTTTCGCACCGCCGGAACTGGGTGCGATTTTAGTACGGGACTGCCTTTTTCGAGAACCAAATTAACTCCTACTCCATTATGTGAAAACGCCTCACCTGCGTGGATTTAAAACGACGTGTGGTAAACATACTGTAAACATCGGTGTCAATTCTTTCGCAAGTGAATGGAGAACAGAGAAGGATGGACGGACGCTGAAGGCCAGCATTGAGCAATGTAGAACAGGCAGTTTGTCGTGTGGAGATCTTAGCCCTTCCATGCTTCAATCGCTACGTCAGTAAGGGTCGCTTTCCTGTCATTATGTGAAACCCGCGGAGAACAACAAAAAACAGCTCCATCACAGCGTCCTCCATCTCTGTTGTTAATTGGTCTTCTTTGTTTTGTCTGTTGAACGTCGCCAATGTAAAAACAACAAGTCCGAGAATGCAGCCACACAGGCGGGAAAAGAAGGTACGACGCTGTCGACCCGTGGCTTCGTACGTCACTTCCTAGACACACTGTCGGTGCGAATGCAACCCATTAAATGGTACTAGGAAATAGTTCGCGCAAAATCATCCCAGTACTTTAGTACTGTACATTTAGTTCTGGAACTAAAGCGGTGCGAAAGGCCCTATTGACATCGCCTATTATGGCATTCCCAAACCTCTCGATACCCTTCCTACTTTACACAGACGCGTCTTTGCATTCAGTCGGTTCCATCCTCTCACAACATATGGATGGCAAGGAGCATGTTATTGCATATGCCAGCCACGTGCTGTCAACGTCGGAAAGGAAATGGTCCACCTTTGATCGAGAATCATTCGCCATTGTGTGGTCGGTGCACCATTTCCGCCACTACCTTGCGTGCCACCCATTTACTATCATCATTGACCATAAACATTTGATCGGACTCAAAGACGCTCACGTTGGGCAGTCGAATTAGACCTTTATGATTGGTGCGTGCACCACCGCGAATGTGCCAAACATTTGAACGCAGATGCCATGCCTTGATGGCCGCAGGTTGAGGTTGTTCAACATGATAATGGTGACGAACGGGAGTCCACCATGTTTTCGGTCACAACACAAACCCCGTTGTTCGAGCCGCAAGCAAACTCGTCGCCGACATCGGCGCACACACCTAAGAAGGATGTTAGTCCCCTCGTAGTCACGCCTGTTCCAAATTATGTCACAGCAAACCTAATACAAAATCAAAGCAACTGGAAAGTAGCAGACCAACAACGGTCTGACCCCAATTTAGCCACCGTCCTCTCATGGGTAGAAACTGGTTACAAGCCCCCCCTCTGTGGAAGCTCTGGAACGCGTCGCCCTACGTCAGGAAATTGTGGTCACAATTCAGTCATTTAGCCTTACATGACAATGTCTTATGTAGATTGACGCGCACTCCTCGTGCTGACGAGGTCCTCCAAATTGTCGTTCCGACGTCCTTGGTGCCGGACATTCTGACTCATGTTTACGGTGATCCTTTGGTTGGCCACTATGGTCATGCTAAAACGCTGAATAGGGCTAGACGATTCTTTCATTGGCCCTACATGACTACAAACATTTCTAAACATTGTGCTCAATGCACAGCCAGTCAGTCACAGCGTTCGCCTGTGCCCCCACCACAGGCCCCGCTCATGTCTATATCTCCAGATCGTCCATTCGAAATTGTCGCCGGGGGTATAACTGAGCTACCTCCATCGACTAGAGGCAACCGTTACGTCTTAGTGATGATGGACCTGTACATTAAGTTTGTCAATCTGTATCCCTTAAAGGATCAGACAGCTGTCTTAGCTTACAACACCACTGATCATTCCAGCACCAGGTTCACGCCATTCTTTTTAGCACATGGGCGCGAGGCTCATGTCCCCTTGGACGTGCTGTTTCAAAATGGCTCCTCTGTCAATTCAGCGACTACGGGTATGCCCACAGCGTTTGCTAACTCACTACAACAAAGATTGTCCGTTGCCTATCGATCGGCAACTGCCTTCAGGACAAAGCACAAGAACAACAACCACATTACTATGATTGCCATGTTAAATACACCCCGTACAAGGCAGGCGACTTGGTACTCATTGATGACACAGCCAACAAGCATAACAAACTGCATCCTCGCTGGGTGGGTCCTTATGAGGTTTTACACTCAATTGCACCGCCGGGTAGTCTTGTCCCCGTGGATTTTGCCATTCGTGATAAGTCCAAACCACACGCCAAGACCAAAGTCATTCACTATAACCGCATGAAGCCATGCATTACTGGTCACTCACAATCACACACACACCCCTCACCTCAGTCCATTGCCAAGCCAGCTACCCTGAATACACTATCCTCTTCCCACCCCATGTTACGCCAGTGACCCCCGGGCCTTCCAGACTGGGCCCCGTGCCGTTTGCATCCAGCAAACCCTTTGGCGCCATACGGTTTTACAGGAGTTTCAAGGACCAATTGCTTAAAGACCTAACCGAGGGCCGGACCATCCTTGGTACAGACGCACCTCAGGACGCAAACTTCAAGCGGATAGGAGGTCGTACCCATGGGCCTCAGCACCACCCTGTCAACACAACCATCAACACACCGTTCCGCCAAGGGTGCCCCGCGTTTTTCCAGGTTTATTTCCCCGCTTCCCATGTGTTTACTTTCGTGTGCTGGGTGCCCTGTTGTCATTCTACCCGTACGCCTGGCTACTGTGTATGTGTTTATATACCACTGTAATTGTTCAGTGTAAAGGGTTCATTGTTCTCCTGGTTTATATTGCTGTTACAAAAATACCAAAAACAAAAGTTATACCCTGTTCATGTTATCCCTCGTTCCTTTTGAGGCCTATTTGTTCGAAGCATAGGGAGACGGCCATTTCATTATAGAAGAGACGAACGTATGATAAGAATCGAAGTAGGGGGAAATACGGTGTTAAATAAAGAAGATTGTGAACGCGCTAGGATAACCGCAAGGAGAGAGTAAGAAGGAGCGGGAAGAAACGCGCGGGAGAGCGCGAGAAGGGGAGCGACGCCCCAGGGTGTGAGGTGGAGGAGGGGTCAGAGAACATGAAAATGTAGAAAATAAACACGAGTTTCAAAGCACGCGTCTTGTCTGACTCTCATCCAGGGCTATAAAGGACAGATGTCCGGAAATAGCCAAGCACCGCCCAGTATAAATAGCTCGTAGCACGGGATTTCACAGGCCCACAAACCTGGGTATTCAGAAGGTATCTACTCGGACAAAGAAACAACATAACCACAGTAAAGAGGATATGACATGGAATTTGGTTAAACAAACGAAAAGCAAACTATTTTTAGCCCATCTCGCTTGGAACAGAATGAGTAATGAATTAAATAATCTTACATGACAACATTAAATAAGTCGTATAGTCTGCAAAACATCAGTCTTGCTGCACAAAATTATGTTGGCCATCAACCAGATGGTGATCGAGGTATTCTGAAGATGATACAAAGTAGAAAGGTGTAAAGATCATTACAAAATGGTAGAAACCACTGATATTTATTTAGCATTAGTAAGATAGACAATGGCTGTCGTCTTTAGATGTTTCAGATTCAGGTATGTCTCAGTGCTGTAGCAGGAATATGGTTGCTGCTGTTGGTCTGTAGTGGCTGCAGTTTGCTTTTAATTTTACTGTCAACTGACTGAACTAACTATGGACGAGAAAATAAAATGGCAAGTATTACATACAGCTGATATAACAAGGAGAACACGAGATGTTGTGTAATTTTTTTTAAAGGTTTGACAGTGTTTTCATAGTCAAAACATCAATGCAAAGAAACACCAATAATACATCAGTTGTTCTGTTACTTTAGACAGAAGAACAGTGTTACAGTGTCATTAATATATTTTGATCAAACTTTTCAAATAGGATGTGATGAGGCCAGTCTAGAGTCAGGATGTGATATAGATGTACGCTGTAAAGAATTATTCTAGTTTTACCTTTATTTTTGTCACCACATTAAAGCAGAACGTCACAGGTTAGACAGTTAAAGCACAAGCCAATTTCACAAATAAACTAAATAAAAATATAAAATCAACTTCTGCATTAGAGATCACACATGACACAGTACTGCCTTTTTGATACTTGCCTTTGTTAAATCAGTTGTTTCAGAATGCTAACAATAAATAAATCTGATTGAAACGTAATGAATCTGATTAAATTATAAATATTTAGGGATTTCAAATTCCGAATTTCTCATCAAATATTAAACATTTCAAGCTTAATTTATTCAATGACTGTTGCTGATTGTGTCTCTTATTTTCTGAACTCTTGTATTTGTGTTTTTGTGTAACATCCTGTTCATTTCTTTCACATTCTGTGAATCTGTTTTCTTAGAGGTGAATCATGACATCAATCTAATAATCAGAGACAGATGGAGGCCAGTGGAGAGGAGAGGAATGAAACAGCATCAGGAAATGACACAAGCTGAAACAGACACTCTGATGAATAATGACTTCAAGATTAGTCTGTTCATCATACAAAGTGATCAGATTGCAAGGACTACTTTTTGAAATATTTGAAATGTTTGGACCCCATTGACTGTTGATGATGACGACAGAAAATCCTCACGTGAACATTTAAAACCAGAATGGCAGCGTTGTTCTTTTATATTTTTAGATGATTCAGAAAGGTAAATGTTCAGTGTTCAAAAGTTATTATTGTAATGTAAATACTGTGAAATAGTCAAGCTTTTAAGAAAAGCCATTTTTATACTGTCAGATGCTCAGGCTCTTCATATTTCTAAAGGTTTTAATAATCAAGCTATGTCTTAATATTGTAAATTGAAGTATATAAGCATCTTTTCATACCAGGGAAAAATTGCATTGTAAATGAGGTTTATATTGTACCAAGGACCTGCATTTACACACTGGAATTTTCCCACATTTTCTGTGTTCTTAAATGTTTTCTTTGTCAGCCATGAAGGAAAACTGCCATAAGGTCAAGCAGAGTTTTTGGAAATGCTTTGTATGTTCATGCATTAACTATAAATGAATAATTTTTACTCATAACAGACATGATTTGTTTGTTTGTTTTTAGAAATATATGTTGTTGTTGTTTTTTTGCTTAGTCATGTCTCTTATCACTGATATTAATTGTTCATGATCTGAAGTGTGGAATGGGGGAATAATGAATGTGAATACTGACATTGCTTGCTAAATGTCCATAGTGCAATACAACTGTAGCCCCCAAAGTAGAAAGCAGCAACCATCTAGTGTTGTTGTCTGTGTGTTTTCATACTATTCTGTCTAGCCCAAAATTTTTTTTTTTGGTGCTTTACAGCATTATCATGTGATCTTGTGAACGTGTGTATCACAGTTAGCGGAAGCTAGAGACTATGGTTTATTACGTTTAGACGGCTATGTATTATTACACCATCGGGCTGTATTAAAACCCTGAGCTAGTGTGGAGACTGTATTAATGAGGGGGGGGGGGGACAAATTGTACTTTTTAATTGGAGTCATCTCAACCAGCCATTCACTGCCATTATAAAAGTTGGAAGAGCCGGAATTTTTAAATATAAACTCGTGTAATAAAAATGTTTGTATTTGTCTGTATGAAGAAAGGTCATATACAGCTATTACTACGTTGGGATTTGTGCCTGTTGTTTGGGATCCTAACTAAAATAGGTAATTGTATAGGGGACTGCTGATGAAAATGAGCCTGAGGGCGAATCTGGCACATGTTAAATTAATACGTGACTGCTTATGTTAATTAATGTGCACTGTCCCTTTAAAAAAAATAAAATAAAATAAAATAAATAAATAAATGATAGGTTAGATGGTTGCAGTATTTTGTCAAGTGTTGTCATGCTTAGGGTTAAAAATGTGCCATTTGTGATAAACAATGCCATGATAAAACAAACAGAGCTGGACATGAATCGTTGCACTTCATTAAAATGAATGTTTCAGTGTTTAACAAGCTATTCATATAAATTATCTGTGAATATAAAGAGGTTTTATTTTGTGGTATGAAAAAATCATGTGTTTTTGAATGAGCAGAATATTTTTAAATATGTATTTTTTTCTTTAAATTTGCATCAGCCTATAAACAACATTTTCTTTCTGAAACAAGCAGAATTAACTTGAAAGATATTTGTATGTTCGTGTGATAGATGCCAATAAAACATCTGATTCACTCATTATAAATAGATACTTTGAATGGTGAATTCCTAGTTTGGACACTAGATGTCGCTCTAATACAGTATTTGGAATACACACCAATTTCTGGTTGGGCAGTGTGGCCTAATGGTTAGAGAGTCGTACTTGTAATCCGAAGGTTGTGGGTTCGAGTCTCGGTACCAGCAGGGATTGTCGAGGGGGAGTGAATGTACAGTGCTTTCCTCCACCCTCAGTACCACGACTGAGGTCAGACCCTTGAGCAAGAACCAAACCCCCAACTGCTCCCCGGGCGCCGCAGCAAAAATGGCTGACCACTGCTCCGGGTTTGTGTTCACGGTTTGTGTGTGTTCACTACTGTGTGTGTGGGGAGGTGGGGTGGGTGTGTGTGTGTGTTTGTGTTTGTTTGTGTTTTTGTGTGTGTGTGTGGTGTGGTGTGTGTGTGGTGTGTGTGGGGGGTGTGATTCATACTCACTGATGAGACGGAAGGGGTGTGTGGTGAAATTACCATCGCACGACTTAGTTTTAACCGGGGCATCTACGGCGACACTTACCATTCATACTCTAGACGATTACGTGGCGACACGTAGCTGAGGCGGATGAAGGAGGATTTTAAACTTAAAAACTACAAACCACCAGGGTTTCTTGAGTCATTGAATCATTCATTCAATTGATTCGTTCGAATGGCTGATTAATTCAGGAATGAAGCAAGTGACTGTCCTTGTGAATGGGTGATTGAATCATTGACTCACTAGATTCATTCAAAATGTAGATTCATTCTTAAACAAATGTTGTCAACACACTGCAGTACTGAGTCACCAAATGACAACAAAGTGGGCTACTAATCTACTAAATAAAATCTAAAGCCTCACAAATGAAATTAAAAGCAAAGCACATCAAAGAGTAAAAATGTCTTGAGGTTACATATGTAACCATGGTTCACCGAAGGGAACGAGACGCTGCATCGAACGCTTTGGGACCGCCCCCGGCAAGACACCGTACTGAAGCATGTGTGAAATCAGTCCAAAAGTGAAGCGAGACGTCACGAGTGGGGTGACGTAAGCAGCCAGGAAGCATAAAGGCGCATCCGGCAAGTGCGCATGTTAGCTTTGTGGAAGCGAGCACCTGCAGGGATGCAGGGAGTATGGCAAGGAGACGCAGGAATCTCGTTCCCTTTGGGGAACCAGGGTTACATACGTAACCTAGAAACGTTCCCCTTCATGAACTCGAGCTGCGTCGAGATCGCTTTGGGAACGAGAATACCCACTGCGCACATCAAGACGAGAGGACTTGGGACCCTGGAGTAGATGTCAGGTCCAAACTGTAAAATCTGACAAATGTGTGCGGAGAGGACCAGCCTGCCACAGCACAAATATCCTAAAAGGCCACGC